>VUJU01000539.1:0-61923 GCA_009835225.1 Aphis craccivora
TTTTATTAGCATTTGAAGTTCAAATATTGACAAAAATTCGTCAAAACCATGAATATTTGCAAATTATTTTGTAGGTATAATTCATAAAATTTTTGTATAAGTAGCTAAGAGTTGAAAATTTAATACAAGATTTGTCATAAGTTTAGCTTTCAATAATTATAAAAGAACTTAAATTTTGATGTATTCAGGCCATTAAAACATAAACCATCTTTTTCACCAACCACTGGAAATTATATCCCAGACTGACAAATCATCTTTGTTCTGCAGAATCGTTTTTCGTGTACAATGATAATTATCATTGGATTCAAATTTAACACTCCTATAATATATAATAGTGATCCACGAGGCACCAAATGTGCAAATAAAAATAACAATATTTTTCTCTTGCACCCTTGGACCCATCCACCCTCGTCCCAAGAAAAAAATTACACTAGGTCACTTCGACGTACCGTTGCAGTATCGGGCATCTGACTCGGCCAACGGGGTCCTTGAGGAAGTGCGACTTGTAGAACTCGGCTGTCTCGCCGTTGCTCTTGCAGAACGCGCACTCGCGTAGGCATCCCATCTCGGACTTGGACTTTGGCGGCCTGGACGAAATCGGAGGCTGGCGCAAGTGATGGTGGCCACCGTTGTTGTTCTCCTGTTGCATGCGGTTCATGCGCAACAGGAACTCGGCCAGCGTGTAGTAGTTTGGTGAAACGGGCGGGGAACAGCTACCGAACGCCGGGTATGCTGGTGCCGTCGTCGCCGATCCTGCGTCCTGGCCGTGATACGGTGACGAACTGTAAGGCGGACTCGTCGGCGCCCCGTAATTTCGCAGATAGTGTAACGCCGACTCGACGCTGGCAGTGTGTTGGCAGACGCCGGTCGCGTTCCCGTCGTCTGTGTTCAAGCACAGAGCGCAGCGATTCTGATACTGAGGTGTCTGGGCCAGGCTGCCGAATGCGAATCTACTACGGTCGCTCATTATAGTATCACCTGAACACACACACACGTCTCATTTAAAACAAACGAAAATTAATACCTAATAAAATATAATTATCATATAATAATAATATTATAATATATTGTAATATAATTTATAATCGCAAATTATTAATGGGCAATGGCACTAGAAGAAAACTAAAAAAATGTGTAAATAGCAGTGGCGTAGATACGACTTTTTTCTGGGGGGGGGTTTTATATTATATTTATGATAAAAATGACGAGATATTAGTACTTCGTTTTTATTTTGTTCTAACCATTATATAAAATATTTTGGTTTTAGGGGGGTGGAAACCCCCTACACCACCCCCGTAAATGCGCCACTGGTAAATAGAGTTATTTATACTTCTTGCATATATAATATATCAAACACATTATTCCTTTATATATAATATACCTAACTTTTATAAGTACCTAAATAATATAGTTGCAGTCAATTTTACTAATGTATACTGGTAAAATACTTAAGAAAAATATATGTTTAATCTTTAATCTTAAAAATATGCATAACAGAATTATAAACTTCTCTTAAGAATTTAAATTTAATAAATAGTAGGTATAAATGTTCACAACCCTGATTATAATTTATTTTGATTACTTTATTTGATTGGTTGGTTTGTGCTCGAATTGTTATAAAAAATATGTCATCAAAATTAAAAAATAAACATAATAGTAAGTCGATATTTTTATTTGTATGGTAAAATTCTATTTATAGAATGATTTTTGAGTAATTTAAGAAGTCCGTTGGTGGGTGGCAAATGTCAATACCCTTTTTTTACTGTAAATTGTTAAGATGTTTGTTTTTAATGTTACTGCATCTCAATCAAAATTTGAACGAGTGTTTTTTAAATAACATTATCCCTAAGAATAGTTTTATAAGTACCTATGAAAAATTGATAAAATATTGATAATTGGATATAGTATTTATTTAAGGTGTTCGGTTATTTTTTTTTTTTACTAATTTTAGTGTTGATAGATTAACATTTAATTTTCATTAATTTTTTTATTTATATGATCTTAGGGTTTTGTTGATAGATCAATGTATACATAATTAATATATTATAGGTGCATAGTGCATCCAATATTAATAAAAAAATGTAACATTTTATAATAATTTTAAATTAAAATAAAAAAATAATACATTACATATAATATTATAACTTTATTAAATTTATTTGGAGCTTTACATATTCGTATAATAGGATACAGTAAAAAAAATTTTATAAAATTTTTATTTTTAGTTAGGATATTTAAGTCTCTAGAACATGGACAGATCAACTAGTTACTAGACTATATATATAGTATCATCATTTTTATAAAATTATTGAAAGAAAACAAGAGAAGACAGAAGTTGTTAAACGGTATTGGACACCTTGGACGTTAGTAAAAATGTAAGATACTTATATAGATAAGAATAATATTATACTCATTTACAAGTTGAAGCTAAAAAAATCCTAATAATAGAATTAAAAGACACATTTTCTGTAATAGGTACCTAGGTACTAAAAGTCTCAAGTTCGTAATAATGCGATATGATAAATACATGTTTTACTGAATTACCTTTGTAATCACAAAACACTGATTATAGTACCCATAGTGCCTAATCAGTTTAACACCAGATTAGATTATAAAATGATTTACTAACTAATGTTTAAAGTACATTCACTTATTTTAACATTAATTATGTTTGGATTTCCCCAAAGTAATATATTATATATATTAAATACATATAACAATTGAATCAATAATTTGATACATTTTTATAAGATTTCATTTCAAATAGAACAAGTGGAAATAATTTAATAATTTGTAGGGACGGTAACACATTGAAAACGAGTACCTGACGATCTACTACTATTTACTAGTATAGTAAGCAGACATGCTTAATTGGTAATTAATACGTAAAGAGGACTTCACAGATAGATGAAATAATTGCATGTATTTTGATTTATAGATATAAATTATCGTGTTCACAAGACATACTTATATTAATGTTTTTATGAAATTATAATTTATTTATTACTCAATTAAATAAATATTATTTTCTTTCTTATTGGCTATATGTTATATTAATGTTTCTGTATTCAAATATTATTACAGTAGGTAATTGTTTAGGTATACATATATATTTTAAAAAACAAATACAATTTAGAATAAAAATTCATCTTTAGTACTTCTTTGTTAGTACCTATACAATTTGTCTTGTTATCGATATTAACTGTAAACAGTGACGCAAATGGAAAAAAATTTCAGGGGGGGTTACATTATTAGAATATATATCGTCAGTTGTACCCACGTGAACTAGTACTGTGGCCTCGGAGAAATTTCGGGGGGGGGGGTTGTTATAACCCTTAACCCCACCCCTGGTTGCGCCACTGACTGTAAATGAAAAATAATAATATACTCTTTTTTTTCAGGAAGCGTACCTAGGTGCGAGGTACTTATATCAACTAGAATATTTTTATGATTTATTTTATAAGATACCTATTTAGATATAGGTAATAACATGTTATTTGCAAAAAACTAGATTTTTAACCTATTATACCTATAGGTATCTACAATCTACCTAGTATAATACTTATTCTTACATCATAATACATACCTATTATGTATTTTTAATAAGTAACAATTGTATTTGTATCTAATTAATGAATAGGATATTTTTTTGAACGTAAAAGTATAGTTTATATTTACCGTTAAATATTTCGTACAAATTTGATTATTATGTCGATGATATCCATAATTATTAGTCCTTGATAGTAACCTATGTTACGTAATTGATATTGGGTTGAATTAAAATTGAAAAATTATAGTTAAATAGCATATTATTGTATTATAACAATATAACATAAGAGATTTAATTGTAATCGATACTTAGTGCCTAAATATACCTACTAACTATAATATGAATTAAATGTTTATTAGTTAAAAAAAAAAATAAAATATAATTATAAAAATTAAATAATAATTTCAATCACAAATTTTTTGGAATCATGTTTATCTTGTACGTGTCGTCTTCGTCTTAAGTAATACAACAGAAAATTGTGTTTCCGAATTAATTTTATATCGATATTATTACATAAAGGTAAAATAACATTATCTAGAGTATAATGTAACTTGTAAGCTTTTATTAATATTTAAATTATAACAAGAGTTAAGAACATTTTTATACTATAATAATATGCTTTACATAATTATAACTCGATTTCAAATTAAAAAATCTATAATAGTTAACGAGATATTCAAGGATTAAATTAATAATTTTACCTTTAAATCTGATAAAAGTATAATCGCCAATATTCACTGATATTATATTAAAACAAATAACTTAAAATGGATTCTTCTTTATGTAAATTTATTGTAAGTGTAAGACGTAATCTTAAACAAAACATTTACTTAAATTAAAAATATTTTAAGTTTTTGTTAGTGTCATAACATCGTTTTTAAAAAACCAATATCAATTAATGAAACTATACTTATATATTTCACTTTATATTCTTTTAAAAAAATGAAGTTTAATGTCTAATACATTTTAATAATCATAATTCATGAAATAATTTATAATTTAAGCTATTTATTATATGATAAATCGAAAACTTATAGGTATATTATACACACACTTTTTAAAATTTTAAAATATTATGTCATATTAGATAGAAAAACTGAACTTTTATGCTTATTAAAATAACCGACTTAAAAAATAAAACCAAGAACAAAATTGCATAATAAATATTAAATAATAGATATTAAACAACCTACCTAAGTGATTGTTTATGTACTCTGTTCAAAATAACGATTATAATATTTTAATTGATTATCAAATATCAATATTTACATAATATAGAGTAAATGGGTGATTTTAATTTTCACATGAATTGGATAAGTTAATTATGTCTTGGCAATATTTCGAGAAAACCCGCGTATACCCGTCTAAATATTATTATAATTATCATGGCTTACCTGTTTTTCGGAGAAAATTATGATTTCGACGTATTAAAAAAATTTAATAAATACTAAGAGTTTATAACGTACTAATAATATATAACTATATATATTTCTATATAATTTAATAATTAACAACAACGCAACTGTTTAGAAGAAATAATTGTTGAACGGTGGCTATTTTTGTTCTGAATGAGCTTTTCGTTTCGAATTCAAAAGCAAGACCAGTCAGAGTCGGTCTGTACCCTCTCTACTGAAGGTGGTTACAGATAAGCTAAGATCACCGACATAATAATGATATCTTGTGCAATGTGTAGATATACCTTTAATCTTTATTAACAATCGTATCAACTATCATTAGGGTTTTACGACTCACGTAGAGCATTGAAAAGTTGAATAATTGTAATGGGCTCCTTACACGGTCGTTATTAATCTGAATTATATGATACATAGATTACGGTATATTTTTAACTTTAAAATATGATACGTTTGTTTCTTAATATTCGGGGTTCCCAACGAAATACTTGTATATATTATACAGTTACTGAAGTAGTGAAGTAAGTACTAAAAGTCCATTAGTCATTAGGGTAACTTTAAACAGACTCTCCGTTGTGAATCCCTTGATAATCGATTTAACAACTTTTCACTGAGATTTAATTTAATTTTTTATTATATACAATTTAAGCAATTTAATACAGGGTTCATGGTAATTTGCTACTACTGTGATTAAAAAAAAAAAAAAAAATAGTGTAATTGCATTAATATTTGTTATGATCGTCTGAAGCTTATAATGGTGTCAATCGTACCTGGGCGTAAGGAAAAAGTCTTAAAAGCCTAAACTTTAAAAATTGTAAAGTACCCACTACCCGATAAAATAATAATTTAGAGAAAGGGCAAATTTGTTGTGTTTATTTTATGCAAAATACTCTTATTGGAATAGAATTTTAAGTAAGCAATTTTCAAACTTTCAAAGATGAATAAATGACGTATAAAACTTATATGGCCGAAAAGCTTCTTGCTTTCTGTTATTATTGTAAATTATCAGTAATTTGTAATAATTAGAATCGTATACGATAAAAAGGTACATACACTGAATAAAAAAACATACTTGTATAGATTGTTAACACACACATTGTAATCGTTATGTAGTTACTAGTTAGAAATTATTATTACAGACGATACCCTCATGATATCATTCCTATTAGGCTATAAGAGTTATTAGATAAAATCGTTTTTTATTCTACTTCGGATGTTGCTAAAAAATATTGTTTGGGCTGGGTTGGACAAATTAGTTATGAGTGGTATACTGTTACCCTCTTTCCTAGGGCCGAATCCCTCCAAAATTTTGATTGTTAAATCTTGATTGCAAGGCGTTATAAAATAGGCAACCGAATGTATACGGTTATAAACTATATAAACATAATATAATATGAATAACGAAAAACCGCACCTAACGGAAAACTATTTTTTGTATATCCAGTCGAAAGCATATGTTTGATTAATTATTATCAGTATGAATTAACATATTTTTATAAAAAAAAAGTTAATTTGAAATAAGATTTAAAAATGGGTACCGCTTTGCTGCAATAGGTGTTGAGTGGGTCATAGTTGTTAGTTGTTATGGATGTGTTAAATTACTTGGACCGGTGTCACACTTGCGGAATATCCGCAGCGAATTTTCCGCGCCGGATATTCCACAAGTGTGGTACCGGCCTTAAATTTGAATTCAATGATATATCATTAAATACGAAAAAGGATTCTGAGCGGAGATGGTCTGTTAGCCTACATCAAAAGGTACATTTCATAATATTTTGTTTGATATTGTCGATATTGATATTAGGTACATTTTATTTTTGGTTTTATGGTAGGTTGATTTAATTTTTCTCAAAAACATTGTATTTATTTATTTATATAATTTTAAGCAGGCCAGGCCCAATTAAAAAAGTAGTGTATAAAAACAGTCGATATTTAAAGAAAAAATAATGTTAGATATAAAATGAAAATAACATATTATAGTACATCTAATATAGTTACGAGAGATTATTAAAAATTAAATTACAATAAGTTTTGAAAAAATAAAAGTTCGGCGAGACAAAAAAAAAATAATATTTAATTCATTAGAAAATTGCATTATTCTGTTACTGGGACAGTTTTTAGCGCAGTTTGTAATTTTCATATTCATATAAAATATATTTCTAGTTCGAGTACTACGTGAAGGAACATGAAAGGAAAAGTGAAATAAGAAATCAAGACAATCAATTATTCCTGAAAAAAGCTTGTAAGTAAAATATAAGTCTAATCTTATTATAATATATTAATTAATTATAATATAATAATAATATATAATTTATTTATATTTATGTATACCACATCATATTATTTTTATTAAATTTTAAGTTGATACCACCGTCCACCATATACTGTGTAACAGTGCCGATTGTATATAACTTTTAGTAGGTAATATCTCAAAATTATCTACTTACTTTAAAGATATTATTGCGTACTTAAAAAAAATTTTAAAAATACTGAAATTCATAATAAACATAAGCGTTTCAAGTCATCGCTAATAATGTTGTTAATTTATATAAAAAAAAAAATAAAATGAACAACGTTTTTTATCGTTAAATTAAGTAATTTTGTCTAAACTTGAGCTTGAGTGTATATAAAAAAACTGTTCCTATTTATTTTTATTTTTTATATAAATATAAGAACAACACATGAGGAGCCTTGTATTAAATTTTAAAGCCGTTTGAATACGTTTGATTGAGCACAGGAACGTAGGTATACAGGGGCGGTGTTTGGGGTTCTTAACCCCTCTACTGAAAATTAATAGTTGTACCTATAGCTTATTTATATCATCATTCATCGATCAATATTGATTATTGTAAATTTTTTTATAAACCCCCCCAGACATTTTTTTTTGTATACGTGCCTGATTGAGCAATAACGTTTTAATTGACATAAACAAAAAAAAAAAAAAAATGAAAATCTTAAGATCTTATAAGTATCTATAAATAGCTCAAAAAGAGTAAAAGTGTTTTTAAAACAATAAAATAAAAACTTGACAAAAATTCAAGTTATTACGGTAATTGATTTTTGAATCGTAACAAAATAAAAAATTTTTGTCTAAGACATAGTTTTGAGTAAAAATTTGTATTTTTTTAATTTTATTTTTTTTCGATTATTTTGAAAAGTACTTTTAGCCCTAAGAATATCCAATAGATCTAATTTGCATTTGCTACTAAAAAAAAACACACAAAGTGGAAAATTGAAACGTTTTTACCATTTCAAGAGGTGATGAGGGATGACAAGCTAAAAAAACACACATCTTTTTAAAATCAATGTCTAATATATATTCAATACTTTGCTTATAAAATGGAATTTTAAAATAGCGTACTTCTTAAATAATAAATTTTCTATTAAATGGTAATTTTGAAAATAATGGTGATTAGGCTCTGAAATTGTTGTTTCTAGTTGTCGCCAAATTACTAAATAATATACTTGAAACAATAATATGTATATTAGTAGAACTATAGAAGTAAATTTAAATATTAATAGACTATTAATAAATATGTCACTGGATACCATAACATAATCTATTAGTTATTACCTATATATATCCCTTAGTAGTTAGTCAGACATATAACATGATGTCTGACGACTACCATCAACATTCCTTGGTGACAGTATTGAGTATTGTCATTCATTTTATATTATATTTTTCCTATATTACTATTTACTATGAGTTCTGAATAAAGAATGGACCGATATCAAGCTCAGCCAAACTCGATATCCCCAAGGGCGTAGGTGTAAATTTCCTATGGGAGGGGTTTAAAGTAGGAATCGTGAGGTTAATTTAAGTTAACAAGTAAGAGTTAGGAAAATTTATATTTTTGGTTAATTTTATCTAGTGTAAATTTAGTTTTTAATGAGAGGGGGTTTAAACCCCTCACCCACCCCCCTTACTTACGCCCTTGGATATCCCGATTTGAAAAATCTGTCAATACATTAAGAGTTCTTCACTACTCTAATGAGTAATGAGTGTAATGACCAATTTATATTAATTATGAAATCAGTCATTTCAAAATTACAATTTTTAAATAAAGCCCGCACCGTTAACTTTAACAAATTATTTGAGTTCGTAACAAAACAGTTACCTATACATAACAATAATCCTCATATTATATTCAATCTTAGAAGGTTTAATGTTGAAACATTTAATAATAAATTAGTATCCAGGACCAACGTAATAGCTGAATAGGTATATATATGGATAAATATAATATATAATAATAAATGGTAAAACAAGAATGTCTTGTAAATTAATCTCATTTTTTCGTACGTCCAAACGACTCTATTGTTAAATGTCAAGTGTCGTTAATCGTAAATGGACAAACCAGTAACCATAAATTATCTTCTTAAATTAATTTGTTAAATCGTTAAGATAATTATTACATCCGGTGTTCATATCACATGTGAAAATTTGTGTAGAACATTACAGTCGTATGACGTAGGTACACATGAATACATGATTTATGAACATCTAATTTAATTGTATTGATTATATAATATAATTATTTATTCTATAATCAATTATATTAATTATTAATGTATCTATAATTTAGAGTTAATAATGTATAATAGTGCTGGCAGTGCTGCTGTGTTGCTCATTAAACTTGCCAAATAATATTATATCTACCTACCTAACTACTACTTATTTACCGAAATGTCATATTTTGTTTTCCGACCACTCCAACTCCAACCCACCGAATCAATAGACAGTAGTTACTTACTTCAATACATAATTTAATAATAAACCACGAATTATGTACTTATTTACGTTGTATCAATATCCGTCGATATTACCATATCTGAAAGGAGACAATACGACATCCAATTCGGAATCAATGAAAATTGAAAAAAGATTTTCCACATCGATTGCCCATGTTAACGTACTAAGTTGTAACGAACATTCCACCCAAAACGACGAAAATCATCATCGTCAAGGAATCTTAAGACATAGATAATGGGATACGGATGGCTACGAAGGGTATATTCGAGTCGAAATTATGGGGAGGGGGGGGCAAAACTAATTTTTCTTTTTTCTAGTAAATAAATAAAAATATGAGTACCAAATTATTAAATCAATGTATTATATAGAAAAAATACGAGTGATTTTTCAATGCACAATAACAAAATTTAAAAAAATAAATTCTTAATCTTATGATTTGAAATTACACATTTTTAAGTACACAAAATTACATATGAATTTTTAGTATTTTTATTTATGTTTATGTATAATAATTAATAATGCAAATAATAAATGTATATTTTTCTTCTTTTTAGCCTGTAATGGCTAAAAAAAAATAGTAAAAAAGTACGAGCTGTATAAGTCACGAATGACACGAATTAAAATATTTTAATTAGTGGTATAAATAGTACAAAAAAAAAAATTCAAATCTTGTTACTGAACAAATGATAATAGCTTTACATTATATAGGTAATTGTTTTAAATATAATACCAGATCATTTTATTTAAGTCTTATCTAGACAAAAAAAAAATGCATTAATTGTTTAATTTATGTTTATATTATGTTCTAAAGGCTGTACAGTGTACATTATTCTGTATATATTTAATACAATAACATAAGTAATGATATTTATAATTAATTAATCAGCCGGGATATTGTTTTTAATCTGGAACATATCAATAAACCAGATTTCTTTACATACTAAGTATATTTACATTTTTTAAAGTATAAAAATAATAATAATATATATATATCTTTATATAAAATGTCTAGTTTAATAATAATACACTTAATACATTTTAAAATATAAATTGTCAAAATTTAGTTTAATTAAAATACTATCATATCATTTGGATGTCTTGTTCATTTATAATTTTATAATATCTTACTAGTTATGAACATAATATATAATATTAAATAAAATTACAATTTTAATATATAATATTGAAATAATAATAATTTGTTCATTCATATCGTAGTCCTAACTAAACTTGAATTTCTTGAATTTGTGGTATCTTTTGAATGTGAATGTGCTACAACAACAGATAAACACTGTACCCATTCTTCAGCGTTTTTACCACCTTTAGGTTTCAGTATAAGAGATTCTTCTCCAGTAAATATTTCAAAAGCTTTAGGTATATTTCGAGCACCACGACTTACTTTTACACTACGAATCTGATGAATGTCAATAGGAGTTCCTTCTTTGTCATTTTTCTATAACAAAAAACAAATAAAATATTTAATTACACATAATAGCATAATAAAGAAAAGTTTAAATAAGATGTTTATTTATATAAAAACAAAAGAAAAATCACAAGTAAAAATAAATTAATAAAATTAGTATAACGAAATAATCAAATTCTGACAATTCAATATTATTAGTCTGTGATTGTACTTCATTTTTAAATTATATAAAAAAAAGAAGACAACAGATTTTTGAAAAATTATTTATGGTATCTATAATAACAATTTTCAAAACAATTTATTTTTAATTATTTATTATGTAATAAATACTAAGTTTATAAAAATAATAATTCCATTGGTTTTTAAGGGAAGGAGCCCAAGGGAGTGAAGAACAAAACAGTATTATTTATAAGTAAATGTCAATTTCTTAACTGTCAAAAAATATAAATTTATTTTATGTAAGTATAATTTAAAAAGTAAGATAATTAAAATTGGATTGTCTCTTCACTCAGCATAAGCAAATTGGAGAACTCACTCTAGAATATAATACGTTTTGAGTAATTTATTTTATTATTAGTAATACAGTAGGTAGGCTAAATGCATATAAATAGATATTAGCTTAACATTTTTAAAATATCATTGTTGATAAGCATTATAATATAATAGAAATGGTTAAAAGTTTTTCAGTCTTTTTTTTTATATATATAGATATTACTTCTAATATTTGTTGAAAAAATGTTCAAACACTTCCAGATTTAGTAACCTAAAACTGCAGTTTAGTAAAAATAGACACAGGACTAAACTACATTTATGCTTGTTATTAAATTAAAAATGTAGTACTATATTAAATCTATGAATTATTGTGTATGTAAATTTAAAACCAATCACAGTACATTAATATATCTTACATTATGTATGGTATATTTTTAAAACTATAGTTAGCTTTTAGTGAATATAATAAATATTTATTGACTTACTGAGCCTTTGTAAGAGAGATGTGCTCCAGACAGTGTAAAATATCGTGTTCTCCATCTTCTAAATAGTCTCCACCTTCCTTTTTTTTCTTTAAGCTGACCTTCAATTACTGGTTGACTATCTTGCAGAAAACCAACTGCTCGTTCTGGATGATTACACAAAAAACAACCCCAGCCACCTCCAGCATTTACACTACAATGTTCAAATACATCAAAATAACCACTGTTACGTAGTTCATTTAAGACAGCATCCTGATCTTTTGAGCATGGAAATGCAGAGGTTACTAATGTCAGAAATGGTCTAGTTTCACACTTGAGAATATCCCAGCAGTTTTTTAAGGCACTGACAGATGGATGACGTGAACTAAGTGCTGACGATGATCTTGCTTGAAGAGCAAGAAACATAAGGTGAATCCAAACACGAGGATGTCGTGTACGTACAGTAAATAAAGCACGATTATAGAGGCAATGTTCACCTCGACCTTCACAAGCAAAATGTAGTTTTGCCGTCTTTTTCGCTCTTCTTTCTAAATGTTGGAAAAATATTATTTTTTTCAAATGAACAATAATCAAAATAATTGTTAATCAATACAAACCCTCAATTGTGCATTTAGCAGGAGGAGGAATTCTAACTGAAACCTTTTCCATGTAAGCTTTAATTTTATCTAAATGTTTTTCACAAAAATGCTGCATAGTATCTCTCATTGGATATGGTTCAAATACACTAATTCTCTAAAATACAATAACATATGTAAATACTTTAACACTCATTATTTCAAAGTTTATTAATGTTATTGAATAATTTTTTTTCTATTTTAAATAAAATGGCATTTTAATTATTTTTTGAATTTCTTATTTTTTTGAATGTCAACATATATTTTTAATTTCATATTCTGAAGCAGAATATTTTTTTTGTAATAATTCAATATATAAAAATCAAAATTCAGACGAGTAAATTATGAGTTATAACTGTTATAACATAATACGTATTAAAGTTTGGGTGAGTGGATCAGAGTGGTATGTAGATACCCGGCAAAATGTTGGTCTACTACACAGCTTACTTTAATTAAATATTAATAAGTAATAACTTATAAATTACTTGTCCGAATTTTGATTATTATGTAATTGAAATACTCCAAAAATATTCTGCATCAAAATATAAAATTAAAAAAGTATGTTGTCATTCAAAAAAGTAAAAAACTTAAAACATGATAAAAATAAATATATATATAAATATATTTTTAAATTGTTGTTTTATTTTGACTGAAAATAATTAAAAAAACATTAATAGATTTTTAAATAATGAGTGTTTGAAAAAAGAATCACTGTATTCTTACAGTGTTATTACATATAAAAAAAAATGTTAATAAAATGTATTCTTCTCTTACAAGTACCTTATTTATTTAAGGATTTAAATATATTGATTTTTTATTTAATTACTTGAGAAACATTTGAATTAATTATTGTAACACTAGTATTGTGATTTCGTCTTGGAGTAACTGTTGAATAAATGCCTGTATTAACTCCACTAGGGTCTACATTTAGACTTGGACCACTTGATTGAATAGGTCCTTGAGAAGTTAAACTTTGATTTAATGGAGAACTTCCAGCAGTACTTAAAGGTCGAGACACCGAGTTTTGCACACGTCCAGCCAAAGTTTGACTAAGTGAATTAGCCAATGAATCTTTAGAGTTTGTACTGTAATTGAAGTTTGTAGTTAATATATTTTCAGTTCCTCTTAAACAATAATACATTTAAAATTTAGATTAGATTTATTAAATAAATAATGTAATTGTAATTTAGGTAAATAAACTTACAAAGGTGTAGTAACAGTTACGCCACCACTTGATATTTTCGTTGTAGAAGGTTTATTACGGTTTGATGTATTAGTAATACAAACTTGATTAGAGCTTAATTTAGTCATGCTTTTATGTAAACCTCCAACTGATCCCACTCTACTACCAGATGCTAAAAATAATATTTAATAAATTAAGTTTATGTAAAATTATTTAACAATATATACTCTGTCCAGCAAGAGAACGCGCAGCAGACTGACCAAAATCTGTTTTTCTGCGCATCCTCAAACGTCACCCTGTCATAAGGAAACCGGTTTCGATAGCAGAAAGGTGCAGGAGGATGCACAGTATCGGAGCGTTCTCTCGCTGGACAGACCATAAATATATTATAACACATTAAGTAAAAAAATGAATAGTATTTACTATTTTATAAAGTACACACAAATTTAATAGTTTTAAAACAGAGCTCAAATTTAGATGTGAATGCATATTCTTCTAACAAGTAGCCAAGAATAGTTTTGATAACAAATAGTGACATTTCATAAGGTAGGGGTTATGGTTAATTTTTAATTTTGCAAGTTTGAGTAAAAATAATTATAAGTTGCATAATTCTATATATTTGTAAAAAAATTGTATATTTTATAAATAGTACCTATGTTAACATTTTTGTTTTAAATGTTGACGGTTTCATAAAATTAATTAATTTTTATTATTTTTAATAAAACCAATAGCTTTAACACTTGAACATTTAAAAAGGCTAACTTTAAAATAATACAATTATCATTCAATGATTATGAGATTATTGTGACTTAAAAAAGTAATAATAATGTCACAGATGCTGCCCATGTAATATGGTAAAATCAAACAAAATGTTAAGTGTTTGATCTCAAACTAATTCACATTAGAGAAACTTTTAAATCCTCAGTGTTGAACATAAGTTTAAGTAAAGGTGGTTAAGGCATAGAAGTTACTTAACATAAACTATTACAAGTATGATTAAAAAAATTAGGGAATTTGCAAATTAAAAAAATGTATGTACAATTAATTGATGAAATAAGCAAAATAAGCATCGAAGAGTTGTCACTTGAAGACATTTCTAGTTAACATATGCATCTACAGTGTTAATATGGAATGTAGAAAGTTTCACTAAATATAATTTTATGTTATGTTATATGCAATTTGCTGAAGTTTCTATTTTGAAAATCTTAAATTACATTTTTTGTGTTCATAATTGTTCCAAAATCAACATTATGTTATCTGTCATTAATTTTACATTAATATTATTAAAGGTAATAGTTTATAATTTTAATTATATTTTACATTTCTTTTACTTCTTTTTTTTTTACATTATACAATATACATATTGTTATTTATTTTAAGATGTTAAGTCTTATTTAATGGGTAATAAAGAGGTTTTTTGTATATTTTTGAATTGGTATGATAATATTTAACAATATGTTTGCATACAAATCTAGGCCCTAGTTATAAATAATAAATGTACATTTTAATTTTATTGTATAGAAATTAGGCAATGAAAGCAAGATCTACAACACTAGTTTTTACTTATTAATTTATCTACAGTTAGGATAATTTTTAATTATTTGCATATTATTGATAAACTTTATCATTGTCTGTAACATAAACAGTTATTATTTTCTTTTTACCTGCATTTAAGCGGGTCATACTACGGTGAGCATTTGATGATTGTAATCTTCCAGTACTCCGACTATCTGCCATTAACCTAGGCCTTGGAGTAATCACAATTCTACAAGAATAAAATATGTGCATTATTTCTATGAAATCTTTTAAATTAAATGTATATTGTATAAAAACCAACCTTGAATTTCTTCCATTATTTTCTGTTTGAGTTGTTCTAGTAATGTTTGAATTAATTGGCGATTGATTTCCACCAACTTTAACAATAGTTATTCCACCAGATATTTGATTTACATGAGACCTATAGAAGATAATTATTATTGGCTATTTTGAACTTAAGTACATTTTTAATACTAGTAAAATCTTCATAATTACTTAGTAGTTCGACTAATTTGTATAACTCCATCTAAAATCTTATCAGTAAATAAAATTGGAAAACAGGAACAGAGAAATGTAGCTTCTCGTACTAATAGGCTTTGACTTCCTCGATCTACTTTAGCTAAATGATCCATTATAAAATTTAATGCTTCTTGAGCTTTAGTCTGTATCAACAAAAAATACAATTCGTTATTTTATTAATGGCTTTAAAATTAAATACAACAGAATGATAGTAAAAATACCTTGTTTATTTTTCCAACGGCTGATAAAACTTGAGCAGCAATGCACAGAGCATTTGGATTACATTCAGCAGCTTTTTTAATTTTCATAACATAATCAGATAAAAGTTGTGGTTGGTTTTTTGCTAAATTAAGAAACACTTGTAATGTAGGAATAACTGTTTGAGATGTACATAAATATTCGCACAATTGTGGCAAACTAGCTTCCAATAACTAAACATTTTTTTAAAATTATTATAGTTATTTTCCTGAAATAATTAAATATGATTTTATTATAGAAGTATACATACAGAAGGTTTATTGTTGGCTATAAGAGAGCAAAGTTGTAATAAAGCCAACTTTTCAGTCAGTTCACATAAAGGAAGTAAAGAAACTAATGCCATTGCATGGTCATGAATTGGGTCTCTTGTTACTTCATAAATTTGAGGAAGGACTCGACATAATGGATAATTACCTATAATGTTACATTATTAAGTAAATTTTGCTTTGATATAAACTTGTTGAAAATAATTACCTGAAATTATAGAATCAATAATAAGCTGTATATGATTTGATAGTAATGGAGAGTTGTCGATTGCTGCAAGCGATAGATATGAAGCCATGTTTCTCGATAATACTTTGTTTCCTTTATGTAAAAATTTCACAGCTACTGGTAATACTCTTTTCATAACTTCTTTTTTGCTATAATTCTAAAATAAATATTTTGTTTGTGGATTTTAACGATTATTTTTCACAAATAAAATATACATACCTAACCCATTTATAAATTTTTAATTATAATTGTATACTAACAAGAAACATGCAGGATATTATGTCTGATGATATTTTAGCATGAGGTGGATCTTCTTCCTTTTGTGATGGTTTAAGATTATGATTAAGACATGATTCCAATAATGTAACCAAGGCTTCAGCATGCTGTTCCATTGATCCGGTTTCTCTAACAAATTAATTATACCATACATTAGTTTAAAAATATAGATATAATTTTTTGGTATATTCTACATTTCATACATTAATTTCTTCAGACAATATTAAGATAATTAAAATATTACAAAAATTAGGTGAATAATATTTAATGTATTTTGATTAGGAATTATGTACCTAGTGTAAATATTTTAAGAATAAATTAATCTAATTTTTTGTTTATTATATAATAAATTACAAAATTATATATTATAAAACTTAAAATAACATAATACACATATATTATCATATATAATACCTAATAGCAGTAGTAACTCTTGTGATGCATATTTCAACAACACTTTGGTCATTGTCATTGTATACATAATCAGGTAAGCTCGTGATTTCACAAATTATATTAATAACTTCAGATAAATCATTCACAATAGCATCATCAGAAACAGTAAACAAATCACCAGCCTGTAAATTAATTTTATTTTTAATAAATAAGAATTCAAATCAATACAATCTCCCTATTAATTAAATTATACCTTGGACAAATCTTTGTAGTTCAATACTTGTGTAAACAGTTCATGCATTTCTTAAAACTTTAAATACAGCTACAGTTTCGAAATTCTACAGTAATAACTAAACAACAAAAATTTAGATGTAAAAATGTGAAACAGTAATGACTTTATTTTAAAATGAATTAATAAACAAATCTTAATAAATAATAAATATTATGACATACAAAATTAAAAATAAATATGTACTTTTAACATCATTTCTTAGATGAAACCTATTAAAATCAGTTGAAATTATTGAAAATAACCTATTGTAGGTAAACTAATTAATTAAATATACAAATATTATTGTAATATTATATTGAACATAGTATTCAAAAAATTATTTTTATTATTATCAGAGCAACTGACTGGACATTGCCTAATTTTTTAATAGGTAGGTAATATAAGTATTAAGTATATCTAACCTTATAAGTTATAAATTAATGTTAAACTTTGAGCTTAACATATGTTTATTAAATTATTTGAGCAATTAAGTCTCAATTCACTCAAGGTATGGATAAATGTTCAAGGCAAATAATTGATATTTGGATTATACATATTTTGCAAACTTATAATTGTCATTGATTTTAAGCAGAATTAGTGATTAAATGAAAGATAATATTATAACTAATACTACCTACTGGTAAAACGAAAATAATTTTTAAATGCTAAATAAAAAAGCATGCATAAGCAATATCTAAATTAAAATAAATTAAGTTGCTTATTAAACTATGAAATCAAAAATAGGTGCTAGAATAAATATTTATTTTTATGATATCATGATATATTAGGATCTAATTGGATATTGTTAGATAATTATTTACCCATGAATAAAAACTTTTTAAATGAATTAAGTCACTATTAAAAAAATATAAAAACCATAATAAAAAAATTAGAATAAATGACCATAGAAAATACACAATTCAGAAAATAGAAAATGAGATAAAAATAAGTTTACAAGCACCGTAAATACTTAAAATTAATGGATTCGAAGATCAATACTCTAATTAGTATGTAAAGATTTTGAAGTTATGTCATAAACTCAAAACAAAGTTAAGTTTGTACTAAATGAATAATTTTTATTTTTATTTTAAAAAATAATTAAAAATATTGAAATGTTGGGATATCAGAAACTCCACGTTATAAGATTGATAGTACTACAGTAGAACCATATTTGAAAGTAATTAATTATTTTATAGTCTCTTGTGTTTTTTAGTTATTATAATTTCAATTTTAAAAACTACGTTGTTGATTTAGATAACTATAAATTAAAATGTAAAAAACTAAGAGGAATTGTGCAATATAATATATATATATTTAGGTTTAAATAAATAGTGTACTATGTGACCTCATTCTGATAAATTTTAATGTTGGTCACTCCATGTTTTTTACATTACTTTTAACTGAAACCACTATACATAATATCGTAAACAAATAATAGGTAGGTAGGACGTAGCCTTATTCCATACTTCCATAGGCACTGGCAGTAGACATATACTATGCACACTTCTTTTTCTAATGGCTTTACTCTATAAAATAATAAAGTGGGTTTGATTTAGTTCGTGTCCAAAATCTTGATGTGATAGGAACCATTATTATTGTTGTAACTTGTTTATGTGACTGTGTTTTGATTTTGTGTAAGTTTATAGTTAATTGTTTTATGAACGCGAAATGACAAGACAATACTTTTCATGATATACTAAAAAACAATTTTGAGCCGTTTACTGTTTTTTATTTTCTCCCATCAACAAACATGGCGTAAGTTAAACTTTATTAATATGTTGTTTTCATTCATTCATTTTTTTAACTTGCTTTTTGTAACATAAATTGTAGAGTTGACAGTATGTCAGATGATTCTTCTGCAGAATCTGGTAAAATAGTCGATACCAGCCGATTAGATAAGAAGAAAAAGAAAAAGAAACACAAGCATAGAAGTGAACGGTAAATTTAATATTGACTACATTTAATTTGATTGTATTACGTTTTGGGTACATTAATTATTAGCATACTTGACCACATGGTCTTGAGTACTACAGCAATTGATTGCATTTTAAGTAAAACGGTCTTTGTTAACTATAGATGTTTTCATTTTAAAATTAATGTAATTTTATTTAAAAGTATAATTAATTATTAGCTAATAGTTAGTTATTCAATTATTTATAGAAAACATAAAAAAACAAAGAAAGAAAATGGCGAAACTAAATTAAAGGATAAAAAAAAATTGAATGGTGACTATGTTCAGAACGGGAAGCAAAAAAGACCACCATCTCCACCATCACCTGACATCAGTAAAAAGAAAAAAATTGAAGGACCCACAATAACAGAAATCACTTTGGACGAAGAAGAGATGAATTTAGAAGAATTAATTAAGCAAAAGGTAATTTTTATAAATATAAATAAAATATTTTATGGTTATGTGCCGGGCTCAAAACAATTTTTAATATGTAACTTTTTTTTTTTTTATAAAATATTAATTTACTTATATTACCTACAAACAACTTTTAAAAATTAAATAGTATTAATAGTGTATTCTTTTTTATTTTTATTAAATGTAATAAATATTAAAATTCAATAATTAAATCTATAGACATTATTTAAAATATAAATGTGTGAAGGCTGTTAATTCTCTTATAAGATTTTTTTAATAATTAATTTTTATTTTGTAAATAAACAAACAAAATATGCAGCTTACTACTTACTATAAAACATGCAAATGTGAGAAGTTTTGAACTTTGTGTATTAGAATGATTTTACAACTGTTCTATTAGAAAAACTAATTAAAATATTTAAAAATCAATAATTTTCATTTTTAATTAATGCCTCATACGTAATTAATAAACATCAATAGAAAACATTTAAATCACTATTTTTTTTATGAATTATGTTATAATAATATATACTATTCACTGACAAAGATTTACCTTAATAATAAGGATTAATATTATTAAATATTACCTATGATATTTTATTTATTTTCATTTATTCAGCTGAACAACATTTTGTAAAAATGATAAATAATTTTTTTTCAGATTAAGTCGGATTATTTTGTATGTCATTTAAAAATATTACTTTATCTAAAACGAATCTTACTGTTCAAATTTGATATTGTTAATAAATTATTGCATTTTTGTAGTATTAGTATATTAAATACATATAACAAAGAACCTATTTAAATAAGATGTGGAGTTATGATGTATTTTATATATCAATAGATACTGTTCTAAGATAATATTTGATGTATATGTATATATATATTTAAGTATTTATTTAAGATATTAATTGGGATATGATAACAAGTAATCTTAAAAAGAATTTTATAAATTCTTTAGAGTATCTAAAAATTAATTTGTTTATAGTTAGAATTATATATACTATATTATTCTAATTAAGATTTTCTATTTAATAATAAATAACCACTTTAATTAGAATATTAATTTATGAAATATTTATAAGATCAGATAGTATGATTGAATAATATTTTAAAGATAATTTCAATTGATATGTTTAGGCTTTACTTCAAGCAAGATTAGGAGCTTATTTATCAGAATCAGAAGAAGGTGATAAAACGAATAAAAAAAAAAAGCCAAGTGCTAAAAAATCAGTTGAAACCATAAACTTAATTGATGACGAATCAGATGAAGAATATAAAAATAAAATTTGTGAACGGTATGCTGGTGATTAATTGTAAAAATTATGTAATATCATATTTTATTAGATTAATTATTTTTATATTATAGTGTAAGAAGCCCATTAAAACGTCATCATGGTTCTAGTCAAGATATTAAAAAAACAAGAGATAGAAGTGTGAACAAAGATTTAATTCATTCAAAGTCGGATCGCTTAAAAAAAGAAAAAGAGCGTGAAAAAGAAAGAGATCGTGGTGATAAGGAACATGATAGGTGTCGAGAAAAAGATAAAGAAAGACAAAGAAAAATCAAACATTTGGAAGATGAAAAACGACGTGAAATTAGACGTAAAGAAGAGGAAATTAAAAAAAGAGAAGACGATTTAAGAAGGCGTGAACAAAGAAGACGAGATGAAGAAATAAAAGAGATTGAAGAAGAAGCAAAAAGACGAGCAGAAGAAGTCAGAAGACGAGAAGAACAGATAAAGCAACGTGAAGATCAATTAAGACGGAGACGAGACCGTATTAAAAGTCCTATATGTAAGTATTGAATATTTTATTATGATTTAAATATTACTACCTATTTAATTTTTTTTATTCATATGTATTTTTTTATTTTAAAGCTAATAGAGACCGCGTGAGAAGTCCACCTGGTAAGATTTATTTATTATTATTACTTATAAAATTGATAGACTATATTTTTATGAATTATTGCCAATTTATAATTTATTTTTCATAAACCTTTATTTATATTTTATTTATTTATTTATTTTTAATTACTTTATAAATACAATATAATTTGTTTTTTGAATTAATTTTTGTTATAGCTTCTAATAGGCATAGAGACCGTGATCGAGAACGTGATCGTGATCGTGATCGTGATAGAGAAAGAGAAAGAGATAGGGACAGAGAACGGGATAAGAGATATAATAGAAAATATGATAAGAGATCACATAGTAAAGAACGGTATTCTAGGTAAGCATAAGTTTTGATTACAATTTGCATTAATTTGTGAAAGTAATTTTATATGTATTTAAATTTAATTAATTATATTTTCGATGATTTTAGATCTCATAGAGGTAAAGATAGAGGAGATAAATATAAAGACAGTTTTTCTGAAGGTCTTAAACGAGATGATAAGTCATCTTCAGATTCTGAGTGAGTACATTTTTTAAGTTTATTATACTATAACTCAGTGATTCCCAAACTTTTTATCTTTACCGCCCACTTGTAAAAATAAATGACAGACCATAAAAAAAAATGTATTGTTACATAAGTGAGCAATAACAAATTAATTAAGCTTGTAACTTTCATTGCCCACTTTGGGAAACGCTGCTATAATTTCTTACATATTAGATTATGTTTAAAAATCATTTAAATATATAATGTATATTGTATACTAGTATAATACTACTATACCTTCATATTTTTATTTATTTTTAATCATATAAGTAAAGTTAATTTCTAGGTTTTATGAATTAGTAATAGTTTTCTATTGTTTAATAATATTAACATAATTTAAAATAAAATTAATTATGTTATAGCATTGATGTAAATATTAATATTGCGGAAGATGAAAACGAAGAAGAAATTATTGAAAAAAGAAGAAAGCAAAGGGAGGAGTTATTAAAGGTAATTTTTTATTATACTTAATTTCAATAATTATTTAATCTTATTGAATTGAAATTATTGTTTAGAGGTTAGGAGCAAATAACAGTAATTTGCATAGTGAAGATTCTATGAATCCTTCTCCACATGGAAGTTATGCAACTGAAGCATCTATTCAACATTCTCCAGAACCTCCATCTCCTAAAGAAACTGATAAAAAATTAAATGATTCTGATTCAGCAACAGATAAAGAAACCACAAAGCCTGATCATGTATTAAATCCTGATTTAATAAAAGGCAAATGGGATATGTTTGCCGAAGCTGATTCATTTCATGCTACACAACATGTAATTAAATAATTCATTAGGTTTTGTACTTAAATTATTCAATAGCTGTATTAATATTTAATATTTTTTTTCTGATTCTTGTTCAGACTCCTCAACCAGATGGTATATCTAATGGAAACAAAAGTGTACCAGAAAATCCTTCTTTAACTGACAACTGGGATGATGCAGAAGGATATTATCGCGTGAGAATTGGTGAAACTATGGATTCACGTTATACTGTCTATGGATATACCGGGCAAGGAGTATTTTCAAATGTCGTTCGTGCTAGAGACGCTGCACGTGATAATCAAGATGTGGCTGTTAAGATTATACGAAACAATGAAATTATGTGAGTAATTTTATATAGTCATCATTAATAATTATAAATGTTGTACTTTATTTTAATTCAGGCATAAAACAGGATTGAAAGAATTAGAAATTCTTAAACGGTTAAATGATTCGGATCCGGACGATAGGTTTCATTGTCTTCGTTTATACCGTCACTTTTTCCACAAACAACATTTATGCATGGTTTTTGAACCACTCAGTATGAATCTTAGAGAGGTAAAGTAAATCATAAGAATTATAATTTTTAATTTTATTAAGGTTGCAGTAAAATATTTAAAAAAAAATTTTAAATGATAAAATGTAATTAATTGTAGTTAGAAGTGTGGTGTGAATGAAAAGTGTCTGCTGGCAAATTATGTTGGCAACCTGTTTTCCAACCAGGGATTCTCAGTCAGTCACTTGGCAGGTGGTTACTGGTTAGTAAACATCTGGTGGCTTTGTTTAATATACATAATTTTTTGATCAAACTTTTATACAGCATTTTATGATTAAAAATATGCTCGCCTTTAAAATCCTCTATTAATAAGCTCTCACTTTTCATTCTCCTAAAGTCTCCCTTACTATAAATGAAAAAAATTAGTTGCAAATTGAAGAATCTTTAATCAAAACTTGATTTATAACTTTACTTGTTTCGTTTTTAGTAACTTATATATCAGACCACATACCTAGTTTGGTGCATGGAGTAACTTTTTACTAAATTATATTAATTGTTTATTAAGATCAAATAATATTTTTTTTTATGTATTGTTGAGGTTTATTTCATTAATATAATTTATAAAATTATATTACATATAAATTTATTTATTTTTAGTTTTTGTTATACAAAGAAAAACAATACTTTGACACCTTTATAATGTATGTGCTCTGATATCCTATACATTTTAAATAGATGCAATATAACTAATATAAGTAATTATTGTACTAAGTTTGGTATGTACAGCAATTATTGGTATATGTTTTTTTTGAGTGTTGATAAAATTATTAATTGTGTATATATCTTTATATTATAAAATCCAATTTATAAAGAGATAAATCAACTTGTTAGGTGCAATGTAATTATAGTAGTTTTGACTAGAATCAGCTGCACATAATAATTGTGTTCTAATGGATTTTAATGTGATATATTATACATTGTTTAATATAAAGAAATATGATTGTGTGACATATAATAATATTATATACGAACTATGAGAACTTATCAACATGTATCATTTGACAAGAGGTTTGACCATTAGTGAGGAAGGAACCTATAGTAAAAAGGAAAATCTGAGTTCTTGAAATCCAAAATCCATGTTTTTCTCTTAATTTGTTTCATATTTTAAAACATTGTATTTGTATTTTCTATTTATAAAATAGTAAAGTTATTTTAGATTATATACCGAAAGAAAATATAAATAGAATTTTTTGTTTAGAGTACAAAAATCTACAACATTAAGAGGACATCAAACCCACATAATATGTTGTCACCGTTTTACACTAGTAAATTATTGTTTATAAGTTTCAATAATGTGCTTTTACTTTTGATATTAGAGTATTAACCTATAATCAAACTTTTTGATAAGAAAATTATCTATGTTCTTTTGTTGGTTTTTTTACTACATGTATTTTAATTTTAAAGTTAATTATGAGCATTTTAAAATATTTTATATTTTACATACTCATTAAGTCATAACTCACTTAAAAATTTAAATATTGTAAAAACCAACGAGAAAACACAGATTAATGTTCTTAATCATAAGTTTGATAATAGGTCTATTCAGTCTTATATAAAAAGTAAATGAACAAATGAGGTGTGACGTCCTCTTAAATCTGAAATTTGGATTTCATAAACCTAAAATTTTGGTTTTATAATCTGAAATTTGAATTTATGTCTCATCACTATTATATCGGAAACCTTGAGATGGGCCTTACTTAGATGACACTCCGGAGTTAGACCTAACTTAAGACATTGCTATGTACTAGGAATTACATTTTTGGTAAAGAAGTAACACTTATAAATATTTTTTGAGATCTAAATTATTTCTAATAGCTTTCTTTCCATATAATGGTTGCCAGTAAGTGGTGTGCTACAATATGTAGGTATGCTACTGACTATATGATAGTATATGCCTTAATTGAGCATAGAAAACTTATAAAATTAGTAAATTTATATTCAAAATTAGCTAGGGGTTATATTACCCGCACATGTCATTAAGGTTAATAAGTCAATTTGGTTAGTTTTATTTGAAAAATAATACTTTTGAATTTGAAACATAAAAGATTATTTTTTTATTCTTATATTTTTATTGTTTATTGATAACAGTTATTTTTACAAATAAATATTTTTTTCTATTATTATTTAAAACTATTATAGGTATTGAAGAAATATGGCAAAGACATAGGATTGCATATTAAAGCTGTTCGTTCATATAGTCAGCAGTTGTTTTTGGCATTAAAATTGATGAAAAAAGCAAATATATTACATGCTGATATCAAGCCTGATAATATTCTGGTGAGTTTTTTACTAACTTAAATTTAGAATTTAGATTTAAGTTTAGCAAGACGGAATTCCAGGATTTAGTTATTGATTTCTGGCCATTGTCATTGCAAAATTATGATCATATTATTGACATTATTTGCCTTTTGGTAATTAGGTATTACCAAGTCCAGTTCAACTATGATACAACTCCTTGGAAAAATTTATTTGTGTGGTCTGCAGTTCCTGCGAATCTCATACTCCTGGTTATAATAACAAAAAATAAAACATTAATAATATTTTTTTCATAAATATATTACTTTTATTTCTATTTTAGGTAAATGAAAGTAAGTTAGTATTGAAATTATGCGATTTTGGATCAGCATCACACATAACTGATAATGAAATCACACCATATCTGGTTAGTCGATTTTACCGGTCTCCTGAAATAAGTAAGTTTTCTGTTGCCATATCAGTGGTTCTTAAATACTGTCAGTGATTCCAATCTTCAAAATATAATTAAATTACTTGAAATACATTTAAAAGTATATTATTTTAAACTTAGATTATTGCAATTTATTTTTATATAACTTATCATATCCTTATTAGTGTAAACATTATTATAGACAATTTAAAAAAAAAAAAAGTAGTTATTTGGTTATTTGAAATAAATTTGTATGGAGAGTCTGCTGTTAAAAAAATTCTTATCAGAAGTATTTCAAAAGTTTAAAGAACCACTGGTTTATTAGTATTCTTATACAAGTTTAAAGTATGGGTTTTGTTTTAGTTTTAGGTATTCAATGTGAATTTGGTATAGATATGTGGTCTGCTGGTTGTACTATTTATGAACTTTATACTGGAAAAATATTATTTCCTGGAAAAACCAATAACCAAGTAATTGCAGTGGTTTTTTACTTATACAGTTTTGATGCATATGTTATAAATTTACATTATTGTTTTTATCATTAGATGTTGAAGTTTTTTATGGATTTAAAAGGAAAAATGGCTAACAAAACTATTCGAAAAGGAATGTTCAAAGACCAACATTTTGATAGCAATTGTAATTTTCTGTATCATGAAGTTGATAAAGTTACAGAGCGAGTAAGAATTATTTTATTTAAGTACATATGCACTATACATTTTAAAAATAAAAATATTTTATCCTATAAGTAACAAGGTTATTGATATTAATAAATTGAATAAATTAATATTATTATCTATGGTATTTCAAGTATACATTATTATCAATAACTTTATTTCATTTTATCATAATATTTTATAATATTATAATTGATAGCAACTTAATTTAAATATACGCAAAACGGAATTCCAGAATTTATTTATTTATTTCTGGCCATTGTCTTTGCAACATTAATTTTATAATTTTTATTATTTATGTTTTAATAATGAACTATTGTTATTAAAGTTTTTTGATTTAAATTACAATTTTACTTTAAATATTTTGGGCATACGTTAGAATATGTTATATATTATATAATATATATAATAATATGTTAAAAATAAAAATAATAATAATAATTTTAATATTATAATTGGTAATGGTTGATAAATATTGAAGCAAAACACTTCTGGTTGAATTTTTTTAAACTTTCATAAATCATAATGCTGTTCATTTCATAATTAGTTTGAATAATGGTTCTACCTGATTGTTTTTGGAATGAGAGGCCACATTTGCACAATTTTATTATTGAGTTACAAGCAAAATGGAATTCCAGAATTTATCTATTAAATTTTGGCCAATATTTTTGCAAAAATAACTTATAATTTTTTTTACACGTTTTAGTAAACTTGTTATTAAAACATCTTTAAATTATAAAATATATTTTGCTAGAAATTAAGTTGTGTTATATAATGTCAAATAATATATAATAATTAGAGTAGTTGGTAAACATAAAATGGACTTAAGTAATTATTATTCTTTAAATACTTTTACGTTATTTCCTTATTCAAAATTTTCAAATTTGAATAAATAGGGAGATTGTATCCATTGCAATTTTGGTATTATTGAATCGCACAATGTTATACATTAATATAGTTATAATATTAAACCCCATAATATTTTTTTTGTTTTTTTAGGAGAAAGTTATAACCATGTCTTCAATAAATCCTAGTCGAGATTTATATACTGAATTATTGGGAAACCAAAAATTACCAGAGGAGCAAATTCGTAAAGTTGGACAGTTGAAGGACTTGCTTGATAAAATACTGACTTTGGATTCTTCAAAACGTATTGGCATATCACAGGCTTTGGTACATCCGTTCATATCGGAAAAAAATTGATCAGTGCTCGTAGTTATGCTTAGAAAAATTAACTTGAAACACTGATTATTCTTTTGATTCTGTCGAGTCAAAATATAAAACTTATTAGAATTTTTCGTATTTTAAATTATTTTTCACTTACATTATTTTGTACACAATTATTTTTTCTTTTCAACTATAAATATAAATAATAAAATAATTTTACCTCAAATTGGTCGTTTTATGACCTTTATATTGTAGTTACAAGATGACAAAATATTGTTAATAATAAAGTACAATTTTGAAAAATAATCTTAACATTTCTATTTTGTATTTTATTTATTCCGTGTGTTGGTATTATTCTATTCAACAGAATTCTTTCTATCTAACAGTTTTTGTTTGTTTTGCAGAATGAAAGCTAACTCGAAAAATCATACAACTCATAGGAATTGACAAAATCATTTCTCCTCCAATGTTTTTTTGGTAATTAAACGATAATCATCAGGAAATCTAAATTTAACGCTTTAATTAGAAAATTTTAACACCAACACCTAAGTCAATTAAATTGTCAATAATAGTTATCTTCTATGAATGTTGGTTTATACTTGGTTGGTTTGTGGCAGTTCCAGATTTAAATCAAATTTGATTGAATCTAGAATACAATTTAGACTATGTATCTGGTATATTTATAATTCATTTTTAAAAAAAAAACATTTTCCAATAGACAATTTTTATAAAAAATCTGGAGTTGTCACTAATGAGGAATTTCAAAAAACCTCCTTACCCTTAAACTATATAGGATATAGTAAATATTTACAGTTTTAAATTCTTTGTAAGTTGTTCATTTTTCAGGGTTACCAAACAGAGATAGAGAGGGACAAATCAGAATGGCTATGTATCCATAATTGGTATCCATACAGGTAACAAAATGAAATATTACATTTAAAAATGGATTAATTAATTATTTGGAAATCATTTCAAGTACTTTAACTACAGGTTTTCTTATTAGTTATTAATAATACTTCTTATCATTGAAATTGTTGTAGTGAAATTATTCCATAATTTTCATTGCCAACACACAATATATACCACAAGTCCATAACAAATAATTTTAAATATTGAACACAACAAGATTACTTTATAATTCTGTTATTTTCTTAGAAAATAATAAAAGTTAGTGCTCAATAACTTTTTAAAAATTCTTTTGACAGAAGAAGAGCACTCACAATTTTTGTAACAACTATCAATACTATAAATACCCAATAATTTCTTGAAAATCGTAAGAAGCAAAAAAACTTAACTATTGAATTGAATTAAATTTAAAGCTTAATACAAAAAGGTGAAGTACCAATATCACTTTTTAAAATATAAATTTAAGATTATGGTCGATAAATAAATAAAAAAATTTAATTAAAATAAGTAATAATATTAGTTAATATTTATTTATTTTTTATTACAGATTAAGCCCAAATGGGATAGCCAATAGATATATTATACTGTGTTAATAGATACTCTATACCTAGTTAATACGTGACAGGCTCATGTAGGATCTTGAAGTCCTACTCTTGGGGTTTTTATTATGGTAATATATTAAAGTAGTGTTTGTAAAATAATTACATAAATAGTTGTTTTTTATATTATTATAAATTTATAAGTAATTAAAAAAAAATTGAAAATCTTAGAAGAATTGATTGGGAATTATCATGTAGGATATAAAAATTTCTAATGGAGCTTAACCTGTCATAGCAAAAAAAAAAAGTAATTACAGTAAAACTAATTTTTTTTAGTACCTAGTTGCCTGTTGGTATAAAGGCTAGTATGATATCTGAATTATTTAAATTAATGTGACTTATTTATAGAAACTATAGAGTTATAGTACTAAAAATGAACATTTTAAAAAATACATCAAATTTAGATTATGTAAGCTTATAGGTAACAGTAATATTAAAATATTTGTTTTTATAGGTATCAGTCAACATAATAAATAATTACCTACTTAAAAGCAATATTTCTATTTTTTAAAGAATATTCAGTACCTATGTAATATGTATGTACCTATACAGTACCTATACATTATTTAGTTACAAATTATACTGCCTAACTACAACGACAAAAATATTGCTCAACAGTCAAGTACTTTATAAAATGTGCAAATTAAAAACATGTATAATTATTAATTACTAGCAAAATACATTTTATACATTACCAAGTTTAAAATAAAACTTATAATTTAAAAAACAATAAAATGAAATAATAAAATAATTTGATTATTCTTACTGTTTAGGCACAGAATTCTGTAAAATAGTAACTATAATATTCTATATACTCTATGATTAATAGTAGTATAGTCTAAGCAGTACGTAGTAGTTCAATACAATATTGACATCTACTGACTGATATATATTTTCTATGTCTACTGACTACTGAGATACTGAGTACAGATTAGTGATTAGTGTTATATTTTATTGAATGCCTGGTGATAACTGGTAATTGTCAATTGGTAAACATAGCCGCACAAGCTAAACGCTAAAGACAAGTATGGATTTATTTATTATTAAAATATACATATTTTGTTCATTGTTGACATTCAAAACAGTTAATATTTCTGGGAAAAGTTAAAAATATCGACTCTAAACAGTCTAAACGTAGACCAAAATAGAAACTAAAATGAATTAAATAGTAATCAAATAATAGAAAAAAATTAAGAACTCAAACACTCGTCAATGTGGTAATGTAATTATTTTTATTTTATTTTTTATTTTCTGTAATTGGAAGAGAGTGGAGCTTTCAGCTTTGAATTATTTAAGGAAGTTAAGAATTATATTTTCATAGTATTTGTATTTTGGGCTATTGAACGAATGAGAACGTTATACCTTTTTGGCCGAACGATTGAGAACACTTAAAATTAACAAAGAACTTACAGCTAACCCAAAAACAATACGATTGAGAAGGAATTTACGTGCAACGTTGCCATATCATTTATTTGGCTTTTGAAAAACTCGGTATACTTACACAAAATAAATATTCTTGAAAAAAATCATAAATTAATAATTATAATCATATGCAAATAAGCGCCTAATAATATGTAATTTATAATATGAATAAAAAATTTAAAATATGTAGCTTATTGTAGCACTTATAATCGACAGAATATAATTTTTCAACTCTTTATCTATAAATTGTAATGAAAATAAATGAAACCTATTACCAACCAAGTAGCAAAAGTCGGTACCTATATTCAATAGGTAATAATATACTTTCAAACATATTTTTACAATAAATATATTATTTACTGTATAGAATTAATTTATTATATAACTATTTAGTACATAATATAATATATATACAATATACCTTAAATTTGATAATCAGGTATACCTAGATGGTTAGATAGAAATAATCTGACCGCAAACGACACGAAAAAGGTGCCGACCGCAAATGTCCCAACAGCATCGGTGCCGTCGCCGACTGGAAAATACATTAAAACAACCTTTTATTTGTTGTTTTTTAAATAATTATTTTAATTTCTGCAAATCAAATTAATAGGTAGGTGTAGTGAATGTGAATATTAAACGTACATCATAAATTGCCACCCATAGAATACCTAAATTATATCGATATGTAGGTACAATAGTTTATAGATGTCTGTAATGTTCAAAATTATTAATTTTAACATCACGATATTTTCATGGATATATTAATTTTTTATTTCAGCTAAGGAATAGTTTACTATAATATCTAACACGGTTAATATATGCATTAATGTATTATAAATTGTTAATCAAAGGTACTGAGCAGTTTCGATTGTGAAATTGTTATCGTAGGTATATTATATGATTGCGCTTTTGAGCGGGTTCATCTGTTGATGGAAATAAGTCGTGAATATTTTCGTTTTGACTATAAATGGCATTGGCATATAATGTTAAACTGACTTAAAAATTAAATTAAGTATCTGTTTTAAAATTTTTTCATTCAATGATGAAGTATAAGTACCTTATTTTCAATTACTTAGATTTTGTAGGTATACCATTTTGTTCATTTGAAGAGTTTCCTGTTGCGATACTAACTTTTCCAATCAAAGATATCCCGTTTTCTTGAAAATTGTCGTGTAGTGGATTTTTCGGTGAAAACTTCGACGTTTCCAAATTGTAATTTGAAGCAATTTTTGTGTGCTTTAAAGATAATAGGTTCATGATAATTGTTTATTGTATATTGAACCACTACTATTATATTCATTTAATAAACTGTTTTGATTTTTGTTTATTAAAATAAGTTATGGCAGTACGCAAGCACCCTAACCTAACAGCCAACAGGGGTAGTTATTAAGTATTGACAGTATTGTTAATCATCAAAAAAAAAAAATTATAATAATAAGTTTGGAATTATTGTGATTTAAAATTATTGTACCTATCTAATTTAAATTAATCCATCAACATTTTATAGTTTAGTAAAATCATTTTTAAGATCTAATATTTATATTTCAACAACTCAATATTTACTTGTTAGAATTTAGATTTAGTTTGATACATTAACATTTTCAAAATCAGCTATCTGCTTTATAATTTACAGTAAAAAAAAATAATAATTTGAAAAAATAAGTTTGTACTTATTGCCACTACTCAATGAACATACCTAAAGATTGTGTACATTATTTAGGTATTTTAAAACATGATAGGTACTTATATTAGTTATATTATATAGGTACTTAAAAATTCTAAAATCAGAATTTAAATAAACCCATTATTAAAGGGAAAATGGCAGTATGGAATCACCATGTTTAAAATAATAATTTTATTGATTCTGGAATTAAATATAGTTGAATAAAAATAAATATTCTTATAAATAAAAGTTTTAAGAACATAATTTAGAATTTGTTGAATGTGATCTATGGTATTGTGTTTTACATTTTTCTTGGATATTCAATAATGGATCTAATGCAATGATCGGAACCAAAATTATTAACTGGCGAGTTAGTGGTGACATGTCTCAATTTCCAGTGTACATGGAAACTCGAAGAGAAAGGAAGCAAGAAATTCAAAAATAATTTATGTTAGTATTTATAACAATTTAGGTACTTATTAGGCTTATTTTTTTTGTTTATGTGTATGTTCATTTTGGATTTGTGTTTTTTATTAAATAATAAAATCTTAAGACAAACTTTAAGACTAATAACATTTTATTTATATTATTTTTTTTATATTACATGTTTGAAGTGTTTGAATTATTAAATAATAAAGAAAAAAATTATTCATTTTTCAGTTTTTTGTTGATATTATCTATCATAAAGGTCAATCCTCAATCTTCATTAATAAGCAATAAGTATAATAACTAATAAGTAGGTAGTTGACATAGGCGCTCGCAGAAATTTTTCTAGGAGGGGACAAATGGGCAATGTTAGGATTTCTTATATAGTAAATAGCTAGTAATTTATCTTAAACATTCAATTTAAAAAAGTGGGTAAGTGGGTACCGTTCTGCTGTACATTAGGCGCCATATGGATCATTATTATATATTATAGGAGTGTTAATATTGAATCCAATGATAGGTATCATTGTATACGAAAAATGATTCTGGACGGAGATGATTGCCTAGGATATAATTTCTAGTGGTTGATGAAAAAGGTGGTTTATGTTTTAATGGATTGAATACACTAAAATTAAGTTCTTTTGTAGTTATTGTAAGCTTAACTTATGAAAAATCTTGTTTTTTTCAAAATTTCAACTCTTAGTTACTTATGCAAAATTTTTTATGAATTATACCTACAAAATAATTTGCAATTATTCATGATTTTGACGAATTTTAGTCAATATTTGAACTTTAAATGCTAATAAAAAAAAAAATTGTACCTATGTATTCTTATAATTTTTTAATCACTATAAGAATATCTTATGAGGAACTTTGTATTAAATTTTCAAGTATTTTGATTGGACCAAAACAATTTTATCGAACCTTCAAAAAAAAAAATTTCAGAAAAATTGAAAATTTCAGTCGTCTATAAATAGCTCAAAAAAAGTCAAAATATTTTGAAATTTAAACCGCGTAAAGAAAACGTCAATCTAAATAACTGGTAAATTGCTTAAATTACTTTTTGAATAATAACAAATATTTAAAATCAATTGAGGATAAATTGTTATCGTTACGCTATTTCCTAAAAATTTAAAATTCAAACGCGCTTAAAATTTTTCCTATAATGATGCTACGAGTTTTCTTTATAGCTACTTGAAGGAAACTTATGGAAAACTTAGTGTTATATTTTAAATACTTAGTTATAAACACAAACAATTTTATGATTTTTCAACTTCAAAATTACTTGCAAATTTTCGCGTTTTCGACAGATTTCGTAAACATTTGAACTATAAACGCTTATAAAAAAAAATTGTGACTAACGATTTTTAATTTTTTTTAGCTACAATAAGAACAACTCATGAGGAACCTTGTATTAAATTTTCAAAACTTTGGTCATCCAAAATTTTTTTATCGACACCTCAAAAAAATCAAAAATTTCAGTGGTCTATAAATAACTCAAAAAAAGTTGGTGCATTGGGGTGGTCATTTTTTGAAATTCCCAATAGTTTTCAAAAGCACTGGAAAAACAAAAAAAAAAAATTAAGGCAAAACTGGAATTTTTACGCAAAACAAGTTTTCGACCAAATCGATTTTTTTATATGGTTGTAATTCAAAAACTAATCACTGTAAATACTTGATATTTTCACCAAATTTTTATGTTAGTGTTATCTATATACAATTAAATTTTTTGACTTTTTTTGAATTATTTGTAGACCACTGAAATTTTCGATTTTTTTGAGACATTGTTTTTGAAGTGTCGATAAAAAAATTTTGGATGACCAAAAAATGTTGAAAATTTAATACAAGGTTACCTTATGAGTTGTTCTTATTTCAGTTTTGCCTTAATTTTTTTTGGGTTTTTCCCGGTGCTTTTGAAAACTATTGGGAATTTCAAAAAATAACCTCTCCAATGCACAGACTTTTTTGAGCTATCTATAGACAACTGAAATTTTCAATTTGCTTGAAAATTTTTTTTTGAAGTGTCGATAAAACTTTTTTGGCGCTTATCAAAATACTTAAAAATTTAATACAAAGTTCCTCATAAGTTATTCTTATAGTGATTAAAAAATTATAAAAATACAAAGGCATAATTTTTTTTTATTAACATTTGAAGTTCAAATAATGACAACAATTATTCGAAATCATGAATTTTTTGCAAATTATTTTGTAAGTATAATTCATAAAAATTTTTGTATAAGTAGTTAAGAGTTGAAAATTCAATACGAGATTTTCCATAAGTTTAGCTTATAATAATTATAAAATAACTTAAATTCTGGTATATTCAGGCCATTAAAACATAAACCACTTTTTTCACCAACCATTCGAAATTATATTCTAGGCTGACAAATCATCTCCGTTCAGAATCGTTTTTCGTATACAATGATACCTATCATTGGATTTAAATTTAACCCTCTTATAATATACATATAATAATGATCCATACGGCACCTAATATACAGCAGAGCGTTACCCATACTTACTCACTTTTTGTTTTTTACATTTTTTTACTACTATAGTATAGTAGTATGGTATCTATTGAGAAATCACAGTGGTACAGCTGACTACAACAGGTGCCTTATAATAATAATCTATTTGTCATCAAATTTAACAAGTTTCTCTTCATTTGGTATCTAGTGATCTAGTCACTAGTCAATATTTCCTAACCTTATCCATTCAATATCGGGTAATCAGGCTTACAGTTTTAGACTAATTGTTACATCGTCGGTTATATGGAGTATTTTTTTTTTGTGAATGGTCTTTATTATCGTTATATCGTTCGTGTGCCACGATTTACCGGAAAATTCTTGTTTGAGTTGGCCAAGTTCAATCTTTGAATCAGTGTTAATAGTGTTATTAATTAAAATCTTCTATCCCAGGGTTAGAGATATCGTACATTTTCAAGAGGTATACGATAAGAGTAAATACTGCTTTGAACACGTTACACGACTACACGAGTACTTTCCAGTTTCCTGTGAACTTGGCAATTATTGTAGCCTGTTGTTGTAGCGGTGTCAGGGCCATCGATTTCGTGGCGTTTAAAAGTTTTACTCCAACTGCAATAGATAGCGTTGGCGTTATCGTTTACCCGTGTTGACAGAATTCAATAAGCTTGGATATAATTAATAATAGGTAATCTAATATTTAGATTTTCTGTTCGGATTCTTTAAGTACTTTTTTTTCTTCTTTATGTATTATTATTTTTTAAGTTACACCATTGATTTTAAAATCAATGGTTATACCTATGTCTGAGATTATAAATTGAAGTTAAAGTAATTATAGCAGCTATACCTACTTACTACACCTTATGAACAAACAATTTATTTTCTTCTCCCAACGGCCGGACAAAAATGATTATATTTTATTTTTAGGCATTTATTTTCGTCACTGGTTATTATTTCTACCGTTATTGTACATAAAAAAAAAATAATAATAATTACCTATGTAATATGTTTATAATACCTAATTATTTTTTGGTAGTATACCAATTATACCATACCTATTATCGTAAATCGTTACTATACATTTTTAGCTTCAAATAATAATTATCCATAAACATATATTATTTTAAGACTTAAAATTTAAGTACCTACCTACAGTTATACTGTTAGAGCCAGTTAAATAATTTATCTTTTTTATCTAATTTAAATGAAAATGAAATATTATTCAAGGGTGGGAGGGGGGTTCTGCCATTAAAACAATACACAAGTATTTACAACACTTCTCATTTATTATAATATACATTATACAGTATTCACTGGACTACCTACATTGAGGTAGGTCTATAGTCTATAAATTCAAGAATATAAAAATGATTAGGTTTTTTTTTTTTAAATTAAAACTTAATAGGTTAGGTAGGGTATCCTATTGGGTTATTTAGCTTATTTAGGTTACTTGAGTAGGTATCTGTTAAACATAAATAAACGATAAGTACTATAGATGACAGACAATTTATAGAATATACTATATAGAGTATAGACATGAAATGTATGATTCCAATTCCTGCTGCATTCAGCAGCACCACTGCACCAGAACCTCGTAATTTAAATTATAGAATTTTTTTTTTCATATTTTATTTTAATAATGTAAGAGAAATATTCTATTGTGGATAATAATACCTATCTTGGATTGTGAAAATAAGTACACCAACCTAGTTCTTATTACAAAATAATAAAAATAATACCTAGGTACTTAGAAAAAAAAATTAAATAGGTAACTTCTATTTTATAGTAGGTAACAAGGATGGCTTAAAAATTATAATGTAATGCACAATATAGAATAAAAAGAAAACAACATTTTTTATGTTACAATGAATTAAAATAAAATAATAATAATTTAATATTTTAATAAGTAGTAACTAGTAACTTACTAGTAAGTCGGTCGGTAGTAGATACTAGATAGCATTCTGCAAAGTAAATCAGTGTCATACTCTCGCGGCAGATGGCGCGTATTTTTTATCACAGTCCACGAAAGCTTATCGTGTCAGCATTAGTCGTATTCATTTTCATTTCGTTTTTCCGCCACCATGACTCGTAAATCGTAATCCGATTGATAATTATTATCATCATTAGGTATTGTTGTTTGTTATTCTAAATTTTTTTAAATGTTGTTTAATAGTTAATACACATACGCTTCTGTAGCCCAGTCGTTCAGTGTATTATAAATTATAATCGTAGTTCATCAATATTACACATAATATTTACATGTAGAGGACTGTTGTGGACTCCTGATTGTCGAGGTGAGTGTTAATTTCCTCTGTATTGCATCGTTGATGCCTAATATTTGTCAAATTTTTCAGATGAATGTCAAGCAGAAGATCTTGCCAGTGATATGCTTGGTATCTGCGTACGTGCACTGGATCAAGCCTCGTTTGCTGTCCGCTTCCGCGTCTAAAAGTGGCAAGTCGCTGCTGTTGAACCTTTGTGGCCGTTCCAGATTTTTTATACCCATGATGGTGTTTACTGCGTTTTGGCTGTTTGACACACATTTGCAGATTGAAGCTACTATCAGTTTTACGTTCAGTCGCAACGTTCAAATAAATATTGGTGCACCTGAAGAGGAACTTGAAGTAGATCTCAATGATGACGACGATGATGATGACGATGATGGTGTTGACGATAGCATTGATTCATATTCAGATATATCTTCCTCTTCTGATGTCAGCTTGATTGCATTGGAAGACTTGCACGTAGCATTGGAAGAGTATGTCAATAATCATAATGACAGGATTGCTATTAGGTAAGTATTTTTTAATTTTTAGTGTAGGTTCAAATATTTTAAATAACATAAATATATTTTATTATCATACAATTTTAAGAGGGCAAGAAAATTGCTTGTTAAATTTTCAATATCCAGGCAAACTATTTAGATTAACTATTAAAAGGTATAGACAAAACTCATTGTTATATTCAATTGGTTGAATATAACTTATACCAGATTAGCAACTAGATAAATATTAAAAAATAAAATAAAATGTTGGAGAACATACAACTTTTTGAATTATTAGTATCATATTGATAATTATTGTAACATTGTTTTTATTTACACAATTTAAATAGTTTTGGACAGTGGCGAATTTAAGAGTAAAATATTGGTCAGCAAACTGATACGAGGGGCCCCGATCTAGGGGGCTATAACTGCTAAATTTTAACTTTTATTCATTGACACACTAGGAGGGCTAGAGGCAGGGGCTTTAAACCATAATAAGCTCCTCTGAATATGTGTGAAATGTTCATGTGTCTGATAAAAATAGACTCTCATAATAATATATTTTTTTAACTCCCAATTTTTTTTATTAAATGCCAAGGCCCTAATATCTTTATGTAAGTACTATATTTTTGATATGCACAAGAACCGAAAAAACACAAATTCATAAATTAATTTTTCATCTAATTGGTCATTAATAATCATAATAAATACATACAATATAAGTTTATATTCATGTAAACATGTTTAATACAATATTTTAGTATTTTTATATTTATATGATAAAAGTTTTTCCTTATATAAAAATGAGTTAACAACACTACAAAAAATCTGTTTTCTTTGATTTTTATGACAATCGCGATGCTCTTCGCACTTTTGCTTTGGTAAAAGTGTTGATAATTTCATCCATATTAAGATTAAGTGCTTTGTAAAACTCCATGCAGAGTAAAGCTAAATCACTCATACTGTTTTGTAGCATGGTTGACTGTAAATAGTTTTTCAATTTTCGTAGCACACTCATTCAACGTTCAGCACTAGCACTTCTGATTAGTAATATCAAAAATAGTTTTAAAAGTGTTTACATTTGAGGTAATACGTCAGACAACGAATGGGTAATAATAAATTTTAAATAACTTAAAACATTTAGTGTGTCATCTGAATTTTTAGAATTCAAATAATTACTTTGAAATGAAATTATTTCAAGTGATAATTCATCAATTGAAAATTAGTCGTAATTTAATACAAAGGCTTCACTTTTTTTTTTCGCATCCTCTAAACTTAATTTTTTATAATTCACCTGGATTAAGAAATGAAAACATATCTAAAAATTTAGATAGGTACGCCTTAAATAGTAGATAGTAGATTGTAGATACCGATACCGACCTGTTGGATTATTTGCAATCATCCAACAATAGTATTACGTATAATAAAATAATAAATAATAATATTATCAACTAATTTTATTTTTACATTGGGTATTCAATTTTATTAAAAGTCCTACATTGGATAGCTTCCTTACTCACCGTCTTCTTGTCTGTCATATTAATTTGTTCTCCTATTTGCTTATTGTAATTTTTTTTAAATACAGACTGTATTAATTGATTTACATTTTTTTATAATAAAAAACAAAAAATAATCTTTGGGTATTCCAAAAATTTAAGAGGCCTCATACTTAAATATAGCTAGGGGCATTTGCCGACTAAACGAACGTTAGATCCGCCACTGGTTTTGGATATTAAATGAGAATCTCCAAGAGCAGTTTTGTTATAGTTAGCATGTGTTGCTAGAATAAACAAGTATAACACTGAAATTTTCTTCAGAAAATAATATTATTTTATATTATAATGATATATTTTATTATTAAATTATTTATATTTTAGTTTATAACTAAAAGAAAATACAACAACTTTTGTAAAGTAACTTATTGTAAAGTTAATAATATACCTACTGGTTTTGGTTTTTATGAATTTGTGTTCTTAGTAGGTAAGCGAAGTAATTGTAATATGTACCTAAATATATAAATTTAATTTAAATATTAAATAGAGAACGTTTTTTCATTAGTTATTGAAAATTAATTATCTTAACTAAAAATGTAATCTATTTTAACTTTTTCTTATTAAAATATAAGAAGTGACAATAAAATACTATTATTCAGGTTAGGATAGAAGGGTTATGAGTTTATGACTAAACAATTGTATAGGTAGCTACTCTAAATTAATATACATACATGTATAATATATAACATATGTTAAAGATCTTATTTCTATTTTAGGTACTGATTATACACAAAGTAAATGTAATCAGACTTAATTATTTTTGAATTAGGTACTTAACACTTAGGGTAACAAATAGGTAGGTATAAAGTAATAATAATAATATAATAATGATTATAAAATATATTCATGTATTGGTAATTAGTATAATATTTTTTAGCAATAGTGCATATTTGTTATTAATTACCTGTTTTTTAAATTATTGTTATTATAACAAATAATACTCATTATCGGTTATAAAATCTAAATATTATATATTATAATATGTATACATATTGTTTTCATATTATGATATAATTAATAATTGTTAATGTTTAAGGTGAGTAATATGTTGACTATAGACACTTTTAGTCATAGTGAATAGTTAAAACTTAAAAGAAGGCTTTATTTCTTATAAAAAATATTAATAAAACTATATTATCAAATATTTTTAAATTTTAAAGTTTCTGTTCATATTTGTACACATTCTAATATATTATTATAAGTAAGTTGCTTAGATGCTATAATTAATTATGTAGACCAAATCAGCACATTATAAGCAAGGCCGGTCTTAGGGAACTATGCGCCCTGGGCAATGAAAATTAATGCGCCCTCTATTGCAAGCGGTTCTCAAATTTTTAAGTACCACCTGACCATTTTTTTTGCTTATTAATAATGTATAAGTTTATGTTTTTTATAAAGGGAAATTCGGAAATTCACAAACTAATTAATATCTGAACTCTGAAGGCGCTCATAATATATTGGCGCCCTGGGCGGTCGCCCAGCTCACCCATCCCTGATTACAAGCAAGTGGTGGATACATTAATTAATGTATTTTGTGATTTTTGGGTAAATGAACGATACCTATGCATAATTTGTTTTAGAAAGAAGAATAAGCTACCCAGTTTTGGTTAAACTAGTCATTTTAGTTTTTCTGGTCCTGCTACCTACATGTCTATTTTTTGCCTTTAATTATTTTAAAGTAAATTTTCCTGATTTTGGTTGGTGTGTTTTGATTGTGGATTTTTTTCTTCAACATAACCTCGAACTGGTAGATTGTTTTATTATTTTTAGTACAACCCTGTAGTTATCCGCATAATTTCGACTAACAGTTAATAGAAGATTCGGAATCAGGTAGCATTTTTATCGCTGGATTGTGTGCTTGGCGTATAAAGCTGGTATTTTGTTCGCGGACAAAAATTCAGTAGGTACATAATATTTGTACATACCGTATATCGACTGCAGCAAATCAAATCTGAAACGTCTATCCACGTATATTTTGAATAAAACTTGTATTAGTAAAAACACTAAAAACTAAATAACACTGTTGTACGTAAGTGTTATTCAAAAAATACCAAAAAGTTTATTTTATTGTTTTAATATCTGCTGAACGCTTACCATTTGAATAATCATCATCATGTATTTGTTTTATTTAGTTTTGCATATTATATGAAATATGTTTAATGTTAATTCAATAATGCATGTGCGTATTTATACTTAAACGTATATTATATTTTAAATTGTTATACTAAATGGGTTGTACAAATGATTACCTACTCAACAAATTACTCGACTGACTCGAATTATACGTTACCTACGCGCTGAAGTCCTATAATTATTTGAATAAGTGTTAAATAGTTTTTAAGTATTTTATAACTGAAAGTATACATAATATGTGTTATCTTTTTCTTCGAAAGTGAAATGAAGTACTTACTAGTTACCATATTATTTAAAAAGTTAACGATCTATCGTCAAATTAATTATGAATTATTTTCATTATATATATATATATATATATAATGGTTTTTAGTTTTTACACTTAATTTCTTCTAAATCTTAAATATTTATATCGAGTAAGAAGAAGAATATTGATTAATTTCACAATGACTTTTTAAATTTGTTTCATTTATTGAAGATTGTACGTTGGGATACGATAATCGAAAAGTACTTAAAAATATTTCCAGTAATACTGCAGGTTAAGCTCAAAATAAAATAAATACCTTATAATTATAGTTTAAATATTCAAATAATTGGCTAAAAATATACACTTTCTAGAGCAATTTGATATTTATATTTATTTTATTTATACCTATTAGGTATTATTTATTTAAAGTACAAACTCAGATTTATTAATATAATATGTATTGTAATTTGTAATATAATTGTTCGTATACTTACTAAATTGCATTGATCAAATAACTGTGAGACGTTAAGAAATAATAACAGTTAAAATGCATGAGAAAATTAAATATGATATCCTTTAACTTAGCGTGGGTTGTTCAAAAGAATATTAAACTGTGAGGACCTTGTAAGGTATTTTATTCGAACTTTGTTTGAAAAATTAATATAGGTGAAGCGAGGAGTATAATCCTAAACATACAGTTTATTATTTAATAACCGGCAATTTTCAAAATCTATTTAGGGATGTAAATCAAGAAATAATTTGTTTATTTTTCTAAATATTTGTTTTAATAAAATGTTCGCTGTTAGGTTTAACGATTACAATTAACTGACCTATACGATGTTATGATAAAATTATTTGACATTGTGTAAAGGTATCAAACATTCAGGGTCATTTTTAAGATTTGCGAGGATTGAGACTAAAAATTATTGATATGCCCTTCTATTCCAATTTAAAATCTAATGTTAAGATAATATTTTTATTCGCTTTTGTAATAACAAATATAGGTATCCAATATCCATAATTGAATATGTTGTTCTATTTATTTTATAATGTTAGCACATTGCACAATTCAAAACTTATTAATAAAATATCTCCATGTATTTAAAATCCTGTGCAGTTTACTAATTTAGTATTTGGCATAGTTTTAATAATTACCACAATGTTGTGGTTTTAGTAATAAAAAAATAAGCACTTTAACTTACCATAGTTCCGTATTCTAAAAATATTCTTAACACCAAAAGTCCACCTATCAGTCCTACCATAACATTAATTAAGATAAAACCTTGTTGAAATTAAACTATTATAATATCTAATCATGAAAGAAGGAATAAAAGGATAATTAGAATTCAACAAAAAACTAATATGCAAAATAAGTAAAAAATAAAATTATATAACGACAGCCAAATTGATAGATAGGATTTTGTTAAGACTTTAGTTTCATTTAATAATATTTAATTGTAATTCACATTATAATTATATTACATTTGTTGAACATTTTCCAACTGATTTTTATTTATAGTAGAATTTTGTTTTTTTTTTTTTTATTCAATGTTTCTGTTTAAATTTTTTTTAGTACATCCAAAAAGTGATAAATAGTAGGATGTGGGTGATAGAACTCGGAACTGAAACGTGAATGATATGATTCGCAACCATTTGTAGTGATAACGAGTTATCTGCTGGTAAACAATTAGTGTTGAACGTGTGGCACAGATTACATGTTTAATTTTTATATTTTAGTGCAAATTACGTACGCGTTAAAGTGTACCTATTGGTGAAGCCAATTATGAGTTATACAATTAGCGCAAATTATCATCTCCCGTTTTGAGCTATTGTAGTCCTTAACTAATTTCTAATTATTTTTAGTTTCGAAAAACTAAAACTTCACCTTTTGGAATTCGGTTGTGGGGTATTGATATTGTAAACATAATTCTTGGCTTTAAAAGTATTAGTGATGTAGTAAAATAATAATAACTCAACAACAGCGAAATTTGTGTGATAAAATGTAACTATAAAATATAAATCACGGTTTCCCAAATTCAGAAATAATCTTACTCTATACCTGGCTATACATTATGAGATGCTAATTATGATCGTCTATAATCATAATTCATGGACCATGGTCATTGATAAAGAGGACGTCATACTCGCAATGTGTTGTTTCCATCATACATACACACATATAGTATAGCACATTTACGTTTAACTATTAACAAACTTAAGGGTAAGAATATTATCTAGACATTCTAGACCATCAAAACCTGGAGACATCACATGTGGCGTGGCGTCCTCTTAACAATTAGATAACGCTTAACATTTTCAATGTGTTTAGTATTTTTTATTATTTTCTCCATAATTTAAAGATTTAAAAAATAGTTTAACATACATGTACCTAATTTACTAGTTATTGTTTTAAATACGAGGCTCTGGGCGTGCCCTACTAACTATAGATATTTACTTAATATGTGTATAACTCCGTAGAATACACTTGCATTATACGAAAAAAAAACAAATATTTTATGTGGAGTTTAGGTAAGAATAATGTTTTTGTTACTGTTACAGACGTTCCGTTCATCACGATCATCACGAGCAATAGAAATAACACTAAGCGAGTTGAACGAAAGAACGGTTTTTTGCCATCCAAAAGAATGGAGTAGTATTTTACTAAGCCATAAATTATCTACCTACTCTAAATGTAATATATTTTGTTTAAGTTTAATAAGGTACTAAAATACCATAATTTTAGAGTTTAAATAAATTGCGTATACACGCGTGTAAATGGTTGTGTGTATATTCACATATTTGACTGTTATTGACACGTATCAATGTTTATATTGTATACTTACGTACTGTATAATATAAAGTGTGTAATAACTAATTTGAACCACATATTATACCGGTGGTCTTGTTTACGATGTTAAAGAATTATCCGATTTCTGCTTAAAAATATTAACGATTCGCGAATTCAACGCAGTGAAAGAATACTTGGATTCCATTTTTTTTGCGTCGTGAACTGCTCATATAGCTCCGACTTTATTTTTCGAATCGTGTGACAGCCCAGTAGTATATATATAATTATATTTATTAATTTTTCTCATTCGTAACTTAAATAAATGTAATGTAGGTATAACAGATATACACACATATTATAATATTATATTATGTTAATATTTATTATAGAATAGGTACGTACATTTGATAATATACTTAATGAGTATGATAATTTCACAATAAATAACAAATTACAAATCGTTAGATTTTGAGCACTTACATTTTCTATCGGTATAATAGGTGGTTCAAAACATAATTTTAATTATGAATGTGAGTGAACAATGAACATACATCAACAACAATGAGAAGACTGATGTAAAAACTATTATTTGGCAGTATTTAAGATTTCTGAACATTAATTTTTATTCAATGTATGAAATTGCAATTATATTTTAATCTTGTATAGCATTATAAAATAGTACACATTACATAAACTTGTATAATATGTATAATGTGTGTGTGTTTATATAATATATAGTAAGTACTTATCTTATATACGATATTTATAATATAAGGTTAATATATTAAAAATTTTTTTATTGTATACAATCGAGTTTTTATTTACATAAGAAAAACAATTCTGAAAATTTTTTTTATAATGGGATTATACGTAAATCATACGTTTAAGTAGATTCTAAGGTGTTGGTATTAAAAAAAAAAAAAAAACATACGATTTAACACGAAAGCAACAAAGTGGTAATATAATTTGATTTACGATATAGGTAACTTAAAATAATCTTATTCTTTTTAACATATTTATTTAACATCTATAACATTATAGTATTGTATTTTGACTACATTTATGTATAGTAACATGCAATATTCGTTTTCATTCTGTATTGAGCTCCGTGTTTTTATACGTTCTCGTGTATCACGCGAATCTGAAACAAAATAATATAACGCATCTTAATAATAATTTATCAAAATAGATTATTAATTGGCTATCTGTTGTGTAATGCAAAAATTTGATTTTGAGTTGGTAATCATCCATTTTGATACCGTTTTTAATATCGCATTAAATGAAGGCTAGTGTAAGTGTTACATTTTTATCTATTAAAATAAAATCCAAATAAACATTTGTATTATATTTGTATGGTTTTGTATTGTAAACGATCGTATTAACAAGGGCATTTTCATTTTTTTTTCATAAATGCCAATTTAAAATAAAAAAGGGAGACAAAATTCCAAAATGATTATTTCATTATTTTTAACAACGATTTTCAACAGCTATAATATTTCCAAGCACATCTCGCTTACGTTACAAACAATAAAAACAACCAACAGAAATAAAAATAAGCTTCGCTGTGTGTTGCGTAATCATGATATACGTGTATTTTGGTCATTAAAAAAAAAAAAAAAAAAATGGTATCTCGTTAAAAATTTGCAGTAGGTAGTGAACATTCTCACTGTATACACTGTACTTTGATTATAAATGGGTAATTTTATACCGCAAGGTTGTGTGTGACGAGAATTTTGCCATTAAAATGTTTATATTTCGTTCCAATTTTTTGTGTCTATATAGATATTTTATATTGGCCCATTAAAAAGAATTAAAAAATAAAAACCAAAAACAAATCAAGTGGAATGATCCAATTACTCGTCGTGATTGCAATAATATACATTATACATTAAGATTTTTATGTAACAACATAACCTTTTGGTAAACACCAGATTTTTAATATTATGTATATTATACGTCACTTGCCGATGCAAAAGTTCATTGATTTATTTCCGCGTCCGACTGTTTGTAATGTGACAACACTGACAACTTAAATATACTAAAAAAATAAAAGATAAAACAATGATCTCGCTTGATTAGCTATAATAATAGTTACAGCCAAAAACATAAATAAGGTTCAATGACTTTCTCCGTGCAGCCGATAACATATAGGTGTCTATAGTTTTTTCGTTCGCTTTTTGATTGTAAGATTTGAAGGGTATATTTAAGGGCGCTATTTCTTTCTTTTTTTTTTTTTACAAAAAAGCAAGAACTTTTATTTTCATTTGTTACTCACCCCGTATACTTAAGTCAAGTATATAAAATACAAATATGGTCATAAATTAATTGAGAATCGATGAAAACATTTTACCCGATAATATATAGGTAGGTAGGTTAGGTACCTACTTATAAGATGAAAAATTAAATAAAACCGGGGAAAGTTTATCGCATTTTAACGAAAACACAAAACAAAATATTATTGTTGTTTGATGACTGTACCTATCGTTTTGCGAGTGGATTATACCTGCCAACGAAACAAGAAAATGCGTGTTGACAGCTCGATTTAGCTGTTCGGCTTTTACATGCGTTTTGTCGCTTTTCTTTAAATCACGAAAATAGTCGCGTTTATCACGGATATATACCTATAACTAAGTAGTTTTCAAAGTCTAAGGCGCACACACGAAAGCAAACTATTATGCATGTAAGGCATGTTCGTTTAGAAAACATTATTATATTGTAGTCTGATGTACAACGCTGCTGGCCATACTTGCGTAGAAAATGGCGACAGCTCTCGAAAGTAAAGAACATTGTACAGCTGCCTGTCTAGACCTTTCGATCGCGTATGGCACCAAGGTCCATTTTTTAAAAGCAAAATTGATTCTGGCTCTATCGTATTATTTAATAATACTAAATCCTACCTAACCGAACGAACTTTTATAGTTCACGTCAAATCAGATTTTTTTTTAACGTTGATCCAATACAAGATTGGTGTTCCTCGACGATCAATCAAGACTTCTTTTTTTTCTATTATTTCAATAATAATACTCCTTTGATCAACTAACTTTCAATGACGATTTCATCAATAAACGTCTAACCGGGTCCACTTATTATATATAGGTATACATGAAAATAGAATTACAATAAACTACTGCAAACTATGCACTCTTACCAATACACATCATATGCTAGATTTTATTTCAAAAATAAACGTTGTGCAGTGCAATTTATATTCACTTCAAAGATAAACTATGAAAAATGTCTCGAAATCTTGATAAATGCCATAAAAACATATAGAAATAAAAATATCATTAAAATAATCAGAATTCTCTAAAACACATTTCTTTATTAACGGAGCATATGTTTTAAAGTTTCAGAAAAAAATGACATTGTACTCAAATACCCAGGCCTAAGTGTATATAATCAACAAAAGACTAGCGAGAAATGTTTTACCGCCCATCGTATAACTCCTGCAGTGTCGTTTGTATTCAAGTAGTACCTAGTATACTATAGTGGATCACCTGCGCCCGGTGGCAAGATTTATAGAGGCGGTGGTTAAATCACGTGATAATAGTGATCTTAAATTAAATTGAATACGTTGAAATATTGTTTTGGAAACAATGTAGGTGACGGTTATAGGACAGGGATGGGTAGTATAGTAGGGGAGAGGGTACTGCCAAAAAGCTATATAAACACGCCAATGGGGATAAACTATAAATGTTAATTTTGTGTGTTATTATTGTGCTGTGACGTTACACTGCCTTATACGACGACATCTGAAGCCATTATTTTGGTTAAGTTATTTAATAATTATTGAAATATGTCATCTTGGTTGAATATTAAACGAGAGAAAAATATGAAATATTTTATTTTCATTTAATTTATTAATTATTATCATAGCAATGCGCGCGAATAAGATTTAGTAGGTAATTATAGTTGTTTAGTATTTCGTAACTCATTACTATTTTAATCATTAAAATCTGCAAAACAATAACTAAATATAAATAATAAGATCGTTAATTGATTTTCATCCATATATATATATTATACTACAAAGGTGATTAAATCGGAGCTCAGCTTTAACTTTATAAAATAGTTCTATTTATCGGGGCTGACGTTAATGACAGTTCGCTACTACCCAACCATCATCCTTTTGTCTATATTTACTCGATAATTACATAACTATATACAACAATACGAAAGGATCAGCAGTTTATCATTGTTCGCTGTAGGGTAGTACCATCAAAAATAAATTTTAACCATCTCATTAATATAAGAACCAACTTTTTTTTATATGCCTTACGTATAAATATAAAAAAAGCGGGTAAGTGGGTCCGCTCTGCTGTATATTAGGTGCCGTGTGGATCACTATTATATATTATAGGAGTATTACATTTGAATCATCCAATGATAGGCATCATTGTACAGTGGCGTGCCTAGAAATTTTCAATGGGGGGGTTAGGTTATACATTTTTAAGTAAAAATACATTTAAATTAATTATGGCAAACAAAAAACACAAAAATTGCTATACAAGTGTACATTCATACATATTGAGTATTGTTCTATAATTAGAATTAATTTAAATAGCCATACTCTATACACTATTGTTTTATTAAAATGACAGCATTAAACTTACCATAACCATAATTAATTACTTAGAGGATTTATAGCCCGTGAACGTAACACATGATCACTGATCTATAATCCGTATAGTGAATGTTTATAATAAGCAATAGCCAATGGGCAATAATTTATAAGCAATATCTAACTTATTACTGATAATTAAAAGTAATATTTAATATCTAATAAGTTGAAGTCAAAAAAAAAAAATCAATGGAGGGGGGATATAACTCCTAACCTCCCCCCTTGGGCACGCCACTGTCATTGTATATGAAAAACGATTCTGAACGAAGATGATTTGTCAGCGTAGGATATAATTTCCAGTGGTTGATGAAAAAGGTGGTTTATGTTTTAATGGATTGAATACACTAAAATTAAGTTCTTTTGTAATTATTGTAAGCTAAATTTATGAAAAATCTTGTTTTTTCCAAATTTTTTCAAATTTTCAACTCTAAGTTGCTTATGCAAAATTTTTTATGAATTATACCTGTAAAATAATTTGCAAATATTCATGATTTCGACTAATTTTTGTCAATATTTAAACTTCAAATACTAATAAAAAAAAAATTGTGCCTATTTTTCTTACAACTTTTTAATAACTATAAGAATAACTTATGAGGAAGTTTGCATTAAATTTTCAAGTATTTTGATAGGGCCAAAAACATTTTATCGATACTTAAAAAAATTTTTTTCAGAAAAATTGAAAATTTCAGTTGTCTATAATAAAAAATATTTTAAAAATTAAAATAGCCTTTTTAAATAACTGGTAAAATTTTCTAGTATCTACGACTTATACTTTTTGAATAATAACAAATATTTAAAATCGTTTGAGGATAAATCGTTATCGTTACGTTATTTCATAAAAATTTAAAATTCAAACCCGCTTAAAATTTTTCCTATAATGATGCTTCGAGTTTTCTCTATAGATACTTGAAGGAAAACTTCTGGAAAACTTAGTGTTGTATTTTTAGTCCTTAGTTATATACACAAAAATTTTTATGATTTTTCATTTTTTCAACTTCAAAATTATTTGCAAATTTTCGCGATTTTGACATATTTCGTAAAAATTTGAACTATAAACGTTTTTTAAAAAAATTGTGACTAACGGTTTTTTTTAATTTTTTTAGCTTCAGTAAGTGTTCTTAAGAAACTTTGTATTAAATTTTCAAGTTTTTTGGTTATCCAAAATCTTTTTATCGATACTTCAAAAAAAAATTCTCATAAAAATTGAAAATTTCAGTGGTCTATAAATAATTCAAAAAAAGTCAAAATATTTTGAAAATTTAACTGTATATAGATAACATTAACATAAACATTTGGTGAAAATTTCAAGTATTTACAGTTATTATTTTTTGAGTTACAGTAAAATAAAATTATCGATTTTGTCTAAAACTGGTTTTGCGTAAAATTCCTATTTTTCTTGTACTTTTTTAGGGTTTATCCTGACGCTTTTGAAAACTATTGGAAATTTTTTACTTTTGACCTCTCAAAGTACCAACTAAATTCACTTCCCTATCAGAAACGAGGCTGAGTTTAAAAATTGAAGCACCAAAACGTGCAGGTGACAGACACAAAAAAAAAAAATAAATAAAAAAAAAATACATTATTGTAAAATCAATACATTCATCACTCCGTTCAGAATCTAAAATGCAATAAATTACATCTAAAACCTAATGTAGTAAAAACATAAAATTTAAACTCTATTATGAGGTTTTTTTTTGATTATCACGAATGCATTTGAATATTATACACAATATGTCTGAAAAGTTCTCGAACTATAAATTTAATAAAAATACAGATTTAAAGATTTTAACGAATTGATTTACATCAACCCTCTACATTAAGATTTTGACTAGTTATGCACTCGTTACATCGCCGGTAAGGCTGTTCAAACGCTCTGGAGAACTCATTTTGTGGAACTGCCTTTAACAAGATCTTTGGATCGCTGGAATGTCGTAAAAAATGTGACTTTTCATCTTGAGCTTGAGCTTTGGAAATAAAAGATAATCTGCTGGAGCCAAATCGGACGAATAGGGCGGTGATCTGATTTTCGGCGTAAAAACCAGTTAAAAGTGTTGCTATGTGAGCTGGAGTATTGTCATGCAAGAGAGTTCAACTGTCCGGATTGGTGGTATACGGGTCGGATTCGACGAATACGATATATCAGGAGCTTTATCACTTCCAAATAACACTTAGCACTTATCGTTTGTCCCTTTGGAACGAATTCACGGAGAATCAGCACAAAGAAATTTGGTTCTTGAATTTTTTTAGACATAGGTACTGTGTATTAAGATTTATGTGAAACTGGTATGGGTCATATATATTTATAGGTATACATATTACTTGTCTTAAACAAATATATATTAAAACGTTGAATGCAATAACAAGCAACATTGTGTTTAGTTCAATAACATTGTATGTTTTTCAATGGTAAATCTAACCAACTTGGATAAAATTCAAATTTTGTTGACAAACAATTGAAGTGGATTTCTGTTGTTATTTTCGAACGATTGACTTTATTCCTTTGTTCACGGTGACGTGTTGTTCTTTAAACTTTAGCATTACCTATGTACTATTATTATGTTGTAAACAATGTAGGTAGGTATAACTTTTATTTTGTTAGATCTATGGCGTTATTCAATACGATATTGTCCAGGTGAATTTAAACTACAACGAATGGTAATAGGTAATAAGTTTTATAATCTGTCGTTTGTCCCGAAAGGAATGTGTAGATTTTATTCATCCGGCATAGTCCAATGTGCCATTAAAAATATTTTTATTGTGCTTTAATAAAACTTATTAAAATATAACAACAGCATTTTAATAAATACTATAAAGATTCATAAAAACAACGTGTTAAAATTATTTATAAAAAAAAAAAAAAAAAATCGCAATTATTTTACGTGTTATTATAATATAATATGTATTTCAAACAATGCATCGGTAAATGCACCTCTTTATATTTATATATATTTATTGTTATTATGTAGTATAGGCATTATTGCTGTTATAAACGGCTGCATACTTTGCTTTAATGTAATTTAGAAATAGCTAGAGGTGTGTTCAAAATGCTTGGGAAACTTTAAATGGCATTTAGATTATAATTTAATTATTTCGTCTGTAAAATATGTCAAAGCGTTAAACTATAAATATCATATAAATATTAAACATTATTCGCGGTGATACGAGCGAGTGCGTCACAAGGACCGAAATAATGGATTTTCGGACTTTCACCTCTTGGTGTCTTCCTCGTTGAGTGGTTTCCACAACACTTGGCAATAATATTACCCTCCAACTATAGGTCATCTTCACACCCCGTAAGAATAACTGTTTGATTTATTTTCATTCATCCTGCGGCTTATATACATCGCACGACAGTTTGCGTAAAAATTCAACGGATATTATGATTTAAATTGATCGTTAGAGTGACTCTGTCCGATCTTTAGATGATGCAGAAATAAATTATACTTGTGATTTTTTTTCGTTTACCCACACACACGTGATCTATCAGGCGAGGTCTATTTGACTTAACTATAAACATTACTAAACATCGATGACAGTTAAAGAATTGCGGCTGTCAATGTTTATTTAAATGAATAATATAAGGATGGCGATATTAATATTCATAGGGTTAAAAAGGCAATAATGAAGGGACGGGTAAACGTCCTGAACGCAATTATGTGAACCTATAAACGTGTTTGGGCGCACGCGAGCAGAGATATAGACAGTATAACGAACTCATGCAAAGTTGTTTTTTGGTCCTCAGAGTGCACAAATTCGATATAAAATAATACACATAAAATTGTAGGAACCCACGATGGATGCATATACGGTACACCTGTATAAGGACGATATAGCCAACGAGATTTGTTTAACTGTATTAAACGACAACTGTCAAAATGTGTATTTAAATACTGTTCGAATGAGTGACCTCACAGTTATCTGATGCAAAAATCAATTATGTTTGTACTCGTTCACAAAACAGTGACGATCGTCAACGTTTACGCGGGCAAATATGAGAGGGAGATATAAATGTCCACATGCGTTAAAAGGAAATAACGTGTACTATAGTGATCGGGGTTTGGTGAATGTCAAGATTAAAATTATGTGTACCGATAATACCTAATATTATAAATCACGCGCACGGAGATCTTATAGAGTCAAAATTGTTTATTCCACTAATGGACTATATAATGCGTTAGGTAAGTACAACAGTGATGATATGTACTGTGTAGAAAATTGGAATCTATAATATAATAATATGATGTATATAATATATATGTTGTGAGATACGAGTCACGATATTATGCACACTGCAACGAACTTATTTATTTTACACGACGAAACTTTTGCATCCCCTATCACTATCATATAGTATAGTATCACAAATACCGAAATGTGTTTGGATAATATATGTACTTCAGTTTGGCGAATATATATATATAACAAAATATATAGGTATAATATAACACTGTATATGCACGCGTGTACACTATATTTTTTATGTAGTCTATAGTTTAAAGATTTATATATGCGGTAGTTTCGTTTATGATTATATATATATATATTATGTACATAGTCCACGAACTCCGAGAGTCATATATATAGCTATTACGAACGGTCACATCGAGGTACCTGCGTATAGGCTACAATATTATCGGAGAAGTTGACGCGTACCCTGCGCTACGGTGTAATATGTAATATATAATAGTTATGCGAGTGTGGCGTAGTTCTATAATAATGCATACAGTGCACGACAAAAACACGATTTTCCATTCGTATGAGTGTGTCGAGACAGTATATGCAATATATAATATTATATCCTATCATCTGCAACACGTCGCGTTTTTTCGTAGCCAGTGATTTCCTGCAACAGACTGTCGAGACGCAAAAAGAAATGTATCGTTTGTCCCGCGTGCTATGGCTGCAACCCTATTTTCTACGCGAAATTGATTTCCAGTCGCAATAACTGAGGTGTTCGGTCGGTAATACGCGGTCGAGTTTCGATAAACGATTTTATATCAGACCGTATCGAAAATAATTGTCTAGGGCACACCTAAGTGGCTTGGAATTCAGTATTTTAATATACCTATTTGCAAATATATACTTAACCTCGGTATAGGCTATCATAAATAAGGGTTACCTTTTAAATTTAGTTAAAAAAAAAAATAATACGATTTAATTATACATTTTATATTACCATAATATTTTACTTTGATCATTCACCATTATGGTCAGAAGTCAGGAATTAAGCTTTGTATTTTTAAACACATCGTGTAGCACGCGTATGGAAAATATTGGTATAGATTTAGCATTACTACTATACTCGGTCATTAGGGGAGGGAAGTTAAATTGTACATAATATATTGTATACCACTAAAGCGGCTTGAGAATAATGGAAAATAAAATACATATACCTTTTCGCCGCATGGTAGACGATTGTGGTGTGTTTGGGTAGAAGGTTTATATCCTCGGTATTCAGCAAGGGCCAAGGATATAATATATCCGTCTCTCATCAATTGTTTACCTCACACCCGTTGTTGTTTTGCATACCGACCATTCTCAATAAATTAGTAAATAAATAACCTTACTTTACACAACTGATATCGAAAATAAGAGCGATGTTGTGTCTTATAAATTTCAGTTAAAAATTGAATTGTATATTTAATACTATTTTGCTCTACGTAATGTTTGTCATATTCGAATTTAATTCTAGTAATCGTTATTTTTCATACTCGGGAAAAATGTGTTTGTATTTTATTTTCAAACATCACTATTGAAATCCAGCAGAACTGTCAAATGCGTTGTACGGATTGTGAATTGTGTTTCTAGTAATATTATAATATTTAAGAATTATCAGAGCTCGCCATTAAACCTGTCAAATATTCATGTAATTTAGTAATATTGTAGTTTATAATAAACATATAATACGATTGAATTTTTACTATGTTGCTTATAAAAATAAATATAGGTATATTGTGAATTGTATTGTGATTGAATGGTTTTTAGTTCTTACTTGTATCTTCGAAGTCTACAATTTTCTTATATCCAAAAGACAGATAAATTGAATTTTGTTTGTAGTAGGTATCTATATTTATTAGGTAGTTAATACTCAATTATAGTAAATAAAGATTGAACAGTGGTGTCATAATACGACAATACGATTTTTAATTCCACATAAATTATAAAATTTAAAAAGTCAGGTAAGTAGCTCTGCAGTCAAGTGTACCTCATCATCGAGTAGGTCAATAAATACGTAAGACTCCATAAGCGCCGACCAAATCTAATTTTCTACCAGAAATCACTTTCAAAGTTATGGCTCGAAGCATTTGTACTGCCGCAAAAGACAACGAAATACACCGAAAGTAAAAAAATTAAAAAAAAAAGAACACACACCTAATTGTTAAACCAATTCATTAATCTCTCCACTCGGCACTCATAATCTAAATTACATAATTAAAATTATCCTTAGATTAAAATGTATGTAATCCATGAATATGAGGTTTATAATTTGAAAACAAAATTGAACATTAAGTATTTATCATGCTTCATTTATTATTAATACACACAAAAGAACAACGATTTCATATACTAAAATAATAGTTTATTTTTCCATACCAAGTAACGCATTACATTTTTTTTTTAGATGGTATAAATATTTCGACAAGGTACGTATTTTGTTTCACTGACTAATATTTATCATTTTCTAACGATCACATTTAAGTATGAACGGTTTTGTACCTAGGTACTTGTGTAATTGAATTTGTACATTTCAGTTACAATTTAAATATTATTATAGTTACATCTTTATACTGTTCTTATTACTCATTTGGTTTAAAAGTCAAAACCACATTGTTAAAAGTATCATGTTTGCTGTATGGTTCACCGAGTTAAAATATTGATTATTGATTATGTTATCTTAATTTTATTTTCAAATCGAATTTATTTCGTTATTTTAACACTATTTGTTCAAACGTTATTTTTGAAAAATAGCTAAAAATATTAAATTGGTTTTATTTAATATAAATTTATGTGTATTATTATTATTATTATAATTGAACAATTTTGTGAAGTTTGATTAATGTCTTTTATAATTTTGCTATATTGAATATAAACTAAAATTTTATTATTTCAATATAATGGTTTTTATATTATTATGCTCAAAGAGTGTGATTAGTGCACCTTTTTTTTTTTTTAATTGATTCATTTAGCATACGCATTTGTCATGTCACATAGTAAATGAGACATCATGATTATTATTGTTTTCCCTTTTAAAATATAATTAATACTGAAATATATTTACAGGAAGTTTTTATATTAGAAATTTGGAACGTTGATCAAAGTTAAGTTTATAGTTCTAGTGACTTGTGTGTTAAATATTGTTTTTAATAAAACCCGTTAGTAGACTAATGAAAAAACTTTAAATGACCACATAAACTTTGTTGAGATATTGACAAACAAGTTGGATAACGATTGGAGAATGGAATGAGGATAATATGACAATGCTAATACTGGAAACTTCGAACTGTAAATTCATTTTTTTTTTTTTTATAAAATCTAATTTAATCAACAATAATTATTAAATACATTATTTTCATAGGATAAAAGTATTATTATTATTATTCAGAATCGATTGATCAAGAAATTATTCTTCTATAATTAAATTGCATTGGGAAGATTGCATTTATATAATAATTATTTTTATGAACAGTTGTACAGTAAATTAGTTGTTTAACGGAAATTAAATGTAGGAATAAAAAATGTTACCGTTCGGTAAATAATGTACAATTTATTCGTTACAAAAGTTATCATAAACAACTTTTAACTAGTATTAGTTATACAATCTTAGTTATATTCATTTTAATACGTCATAATATTAATGATAAAATTATATCAATGAAAATGTGTTTTTAGCAAGTATTTTTGATTATTTATTCAGTAAAAAAAACAATAATTTTAGAATAAATTGCTGCGAAAAAATAATCTGTATTTTTGAAAATTCAATTCAATTTAAATATAAGTAATTATTTAAACCGTGAAATTGGTATAAATATTTTTTATTATAAAGACGCTTTTGTTATGAGTTACGGAAAATTATTAAATTTTTTGCGAATTTCAATAATTATTGGATTGAACAATTAGGTATATTTGCATTGCCAAGTATCTGGAAATGAGGTCATTGTACGTCAGTTTTTTGTGTGTATGGACCTTTTAACTTGAACATAATAATATTATATTAATATTGACATTATTTTTAATTAAATAAGCTTTGTTAGGTACAATTTATTAATAATTCATTTGCAACGATGCGGTAAGCTATTGGCTTATAAGAGGCGATGGTTTTTCTATATCTAAATGTTTTCAATTCTATTGTACGTATTAAAATTGCATATTCAATACGCCGTCTTATAAAAATATATTTTGTATTATTTGTTATTTATTTTATTACTGCGTACAAATATTATAGTATATAATGATTAAATATTTAAAATATTTCCGACTCACAGGAGAAAATCATTAATAATTTCTATAGTTTCATATTTATTCTTGTAATCATTAAAATTTATAAAGAATTGTTTTTTAGTGAAATAGACAGTATACTTGTAACAAATGTTGGAATACAATATTGTTACCTATACATTTCCTACTTTCTTTCCCATATTTGAATACGGTTGTAATGTTATATTGTGTTCTGATTAGTATATTTATAAATTTAAGGAATGATTATTGTTTAATATAATTATGTACACTATACAGTGTATATACACAACAAACACATGTGTGATAAACTGACGATGTTTTAGTTGTATTTATTGTGATTTTGTTACGCCCTAAACATGTAAATAGATAATTACAAATCTCGGGAAATGGCAAAATTTTTTTTATAATTTACGAATTGGCTTGACTATTTACGTTAGTCGTTGAACAATAGTATACTAAAATAAATTAACGTTTATATTATGTTTAATATAATATATTCATTTTTTTGAAAAAAAGAAACTAGTACTTAGGTGTATGTTTTACTATTATTACTAAAACTAATTCTTTTATTAAAGTTAAAAAAAAGTGTTTAGCTTTTTAATTTATTAAAAAAGTTATTAGGGTTTTATTTTTTTTTACATACATATTATTTTAAAAGTGGTATTAGGATTTACGTGTAATTAGTTTATTTTTATTAGGTAACTATCAATATTCTCGATAAATAAAATGAAATCTCTCATTTATTATTAGAGAAATAACATTTAAAAACTTATTTTCAAACTCGTTTTCAAGGGATGGTGTGCTATAAAACCATCCACTTACGCATATTATTTTCCTGCAAATTCATTTACATACAAAAAGCTCTTTTCTATGCTCAATAAATCGTATTTGTCATCTAAGCAGCTATGATTATGCTCTGATATGTGTATGCATTTCTTTTGGGAGGGGACCAAACCGTTAATGGAATTCTTCTTGTTGAAAAATCGTAGAAAAATATCCGACATGATAAAACAAGGTTGTAAGGGTAAGTATAAAAGAAAAAAAGTAATAAAACTATTCTGAGTCGATGAGTTTTCTTCGGCATCTTGGTTATTCGTTTTGTCATTTGAAAATTATTCTTTTTTTTTTTTTTGTTAAAGTGTCGTTCTGGATTTTTTTTATTGCTCCTATAAAAATGTAAATAAACGTGTTTTAAAACTAAATTGCCATGGAGGCTACTTTTCTCTGTGGTCGTTCAAAATATTCACACTTAAATATTACGCGTGAAAATTGTTAGGTAGGTAACTAAAAAATATCTTTCAAAAATTAAAATATATAGAGCTGTTTAGGAAAAAAATATATAAATAGTTTGTTAGCTGAATAAATTAAATAATTTGAATTGCATTTTCCAACATTACTAAATACTTATAAAAATATAACATTGTTTATAATATATAAAATATATATACATAAATCATGTAATATATAATTACTTAATAAGTATAAAAACATAAAACAAGGTATGTTCATCAGCTGTATAGAAGATTTTGAGTTAATCTAGTTATTGGGTAGTCAGTCACTGTAACAGGTGTTAAATTTTAGTTCAATAATAATTATTGTATAAGAAAAAAAATTCTGAGTAGAAATTTTTTATTTAATTTTAACGATGTTTTATAATTTATTTATATAGCTATTAGTAATATTTTTCTCTTAGTAGATTAAACTAACTTTTTTACTAAAATATTATTTCCTGTTTTGAAAGGGTATTACAGAATTATCAAACACAGCTTACATTATGCAAACTGATTGCAATAGTTTCTGTGTAACTAAATCATATCTCAATACGTTGTCCATACTCAATTCTAACAGATATTTAAACAAGTCAAGTATACAAACGTTAATAAACACGAGTTTCATGCCGAGCACAATAACGCTAATAACGAATGTAACCATCGCACGACTTGAATGACAATATGTATATGCTTAATGTCATGTTCAGAGTAGTACAACAGTAAAGCTGTTTACGTTTTATACTGATTGTATCACATTACCCAAGTAAGCACCTACTTGAATGATGTTTGACACATTTCGCGGCATTATATTATGCCATGTAATATGTATGACACAATAGTACTGTACTATTGATATACTTTAAATAATATAATATACTAGCTAGTGTAACAAAGTTCATTTATATCTTGATGCGCTACATAAGTCCACAAGTCAAGAGAAGAGCTATGTACACTGTACAGTCACGTATAGCTAGAACTGTTATACCTTGGGAGTGGGAAGCTTGGAATCTTTAACATTGAAGATAAAATAAAATATTTATCAGCCCGATAAACATTTTTTATAAATAAAACTCATTTTGTTTTATTCACCTTGATGCAGGTTAATTAATATTTTTTTAGTATTTTCTACAGTGGAGTTTGATTATTGAATTGAGATAACCAATTATAATTTAAAAAGTTAATTAATAGCTAAGTGGTTTGTCGAACCTTGTATCATTGGAGAATGCGTTAAGTATATAATACGTTTGAATCTGAAACATCTATAATTATATAATACTGTTAGACAACACTATTTTTTTTGTTCAGAATTATAAACAAACGTTTGTAATAATTATGTGTTTTAGAAGAATAAGACACAAATTAGGTTCTAGTTAACTATAATATTGAATTCATATTCTAAGATTTCATAGATGAGTTATTTTATTTTAATTTTTACAAGTTTTTGTGATTAAGCAATTAAGCAAGCTGGAATACTCTTTTAATTAAATTGGTCACATTGTATTTAACAAATAATATTAAATTGTCATATTTGATTTGGATCTGACACTTAAATAAAATAGTGAATTTACAGTTTACATTATGTTCATTACATATTTTCTTAATATTTTTAATATAGTAGAATAATAAATATCAAGTTCACTATTTTATAAATGTAAATAATATATTAATTGTCATTCTTGAATCTTAGAATACGCGAGTGCAATACGAATAGTTTCAAATCAATCAAAACATTTTAATTTGTAATCATTATTAATAAAAATTCCAAAAATATTCAAGATTACAAAAAATTGAAAAATAATGCAAAGTACAGTCTTAACAATTCCAGACAGATAAAAACACACTATAGTAAAATCAACATCTAAAAACGAATTTAAATATTTAAACATTGAACCGATTGAAAACTAGAAGGCAATCGGTTTTATAATGATGCGCTTTTTTGTTGTTAAAAGTTATTTTAAATTTTAATACCTACTGACTCTGTATCTTAAATCTTTTATTTTTAATATATAAGAGTATTATTCTGAGAAATAAATTTAAAATTTAGATTTCAATTGAAAAACTAGCATTATTATAGGAGTTTAATATAAATAAAATTATCATAATTTGAAAAAAATTATTTAGGTTTTACACATTTTTAAATTTATTATTTTAAAAGTTTTACTTTTCTTTAGGTTCCTGATTATTTATCATTTTAAAGTATAATGATTTTTTATTTAATCAATAATATCTTGTATACCACTTATCAAATTATTATTTTTAATGAAGTTACATTTATAAATTTCGTGTTTATCAGGAAGTAATGGTTT
>VUJU01000539.1:67369-98790 GCA_009835225.1 Aphis craccivora
AGAAAATTACTGGGGAAATTTAAAATAATACATCAAAGTATTAACTAGCGATCAAAAAACCTATTTTTCTAAAAATACTATTAAAAAAATTGCATTTTTGTTTGGACTAAAATTAACTTAATTTAAATATTTTTGAATAAAATTAACTTGAAATTAACACGTTAATATTTTAAAAAAAATAACTTATTAAGTTAAAAGTTAATTTAAAAAAAAGTAACGAGTTAATTAACTTAGTTAAAATTAACTTAATTTTAACTTTTAATTCGTTAATGCCCAGCCTTGGTTTTAAGCATGTATAAGAATAATTTTAATTAACTTACGTACACAATTTTTTTTTTGGCTTTATGACGTACAATACATCGTTGTAAACGGTAAACATTTTGAAGGACAATTCTTTATTTGAGTTACATTTTTCGTGCTTATAAAAAGGTTTTTAAAAGTTTATTCCTTTTGACATATTTGTACTGCTACTTGAAAATATGGAATTAATTGGAAAAACCATGTTAATCAACAAATAAAAATTAATTGTTTAAATAAATAAGACTTTACTTTTAATCAGATATTGATTATTTTGTATTAGTTTAATGCCAGTCAAGGTTTTAGCATGACAATACTAATATTTTATTTTACTGTATAAGAGTTTACTGCACATTTTATTATACATTATGTACCTACCTTTATTATTATGCACTTATGGTGTGTATGTTGATCATTCTAGAAATTGCATACCCTTAAATGTTAAGTAATGATTATAACCAATTTATAATTAAATATTTTTATTCTTAATTTACAGTGATATGATTTTATTAGATTTTTTTATTTAAGGTTCGATTAAATAAAATTTATAATTAAATTATGTTTTAATTTGTTTTTGTTTTGGAGAAGCAAATAGAAAATATTCATAAATTAAATATTTTTAGGTGTATAATATTGATATTATTTATTATAAATTTAGGAAAAACCAAAATAAATATTATTCTAAGCTTTCAGGAATATTTACGTTTATTAGAATTTAATAAATAATAATAATGACAATACCACATGTTATTATTTTTATATTTATTTATTATAGCTAAATAGTTATAATGGCAGTTGACTAAAACCATATTATTATTTGATACCTACATTCTAATAAAATATATTTAAATTAATTAATTTAATAATGAATAAATAAATTTATTTTTGCTGTAATTAAAATAACAAAATAATTATGCGTATATAAGATATTTAAAATTATTTCAATATATTATTAATAGTCTAAACAAAAAATATATATAATTTGTTGCTTATAGGTAGAATTTTAAATCTATCTCAATTGTTTAACCATATTGTTTAATTGTACTTAATTGTTGTTAATAACAACTGTTTTGTAAATCGAATGAATTATTTGCTTAAATGTAATAAATTATAATCTATTATTGTGAAACTAACGTTTATTGTAATAGGGTAAATACAAAGTAATATACGTATTTTTGATTTTAATGTTAGTTTGCATAAAAAAATTTTTGTAATAAAGCAAATTATTTATACACATAAAATGAATATATTTTATTGTTATAATAAATAACTAATTACATTGGGTTTATTATGTTTTTATACCGAATGATGACGTTTATTTTTAAACTCTATTAAGATTAAAGAAATAAAATACGTTCAACAGCAAAAAATACTCTTATGTACCTATTACTATTTTTTTTATTATAGATTTATGATAGGTATTTATGGTTTATACAGCAATACAGAGTGATTTACCAAGCATCCTCAACCAATTTTTCTTTTTCAATACTGAAGTTATTTAAAATCTTATTTTGGAATTATTAAATATACCAAAAGACAGACTAAATTTTAAGTTTTTTTTAAAAATATTTTTTGTACTATTTGATTTCTTGCGAAGATATAAATTTCTGTTTTTAAAATAACGATCTTCCTTTTAAACAGTAAATTATTTGAAGGATCGTTTTTTTTTTTGAAATTGTTGATGTTTTAAAATCAAATCAACAGTTATTAAGTTATTTAACTTTGAGTACTTAGTATAATAGGTCCATTATAATGAGTTTGACAGATATAGGAGCTATTAAAATTCAAACGCTTTAATAATTTAATATTTATATTAATCTATTAATATTTATAAAATTATTTAAAAAGATTTTTTTTCATTTATATAAATATTTTTAATGTAGAAATTTTGAATTAGGTACATCAATAGTTTTAGAATGATTCATTAAATAATTTACATTAAAAAAAATTAATTTGTATTGTTACAACATACTCCTTAAGTTGATAAATTAGAAATATGGTGTTTAAGTGCAACTTAAAAATTCTAAAAGACAGATTTAATTAAATATTTTATTAAATGAAAAAAATTGGGATAAGCATACTTGTATACTCACTTTTTAAATATTTCAAATTTTTACACTATGAAGTATTTACGAACATTTCATTAAAATTTGATGCAAACATATATCATATTAATAATTCTACAATTAATTCATATTATTTTTGTAGTTTATTTTAATAGGTTTTTTTATCCACACAACAGTGTAGCCAATTTGAATTAAGTTGTATACGTTTATTGATAAACTAGCTGAATTACCCGGAGTTGCCCAGAAAAACTCCTTTTAGGTGTAAAACGCTGTGGAAGCAACAATAATAAGTAAGAAAAATCTTCTACCTCAGGATCGCCTTTAAGGTACACTCTCATGTTAACTCGTAAGAATTTGACTTAGATCTTAGGCCATAGGTAGGATAAGGCAGGCCCTTAATATATCAGCATGAGTTCCTCGAGCAACAACAGATAGTGTTGGCCTGAAGTCCCCAGCCAGTAAGACTGTCATCCCACCCATTAGGTCCTTACTACTCCTGATGTTCTGGAGAGTTTTATCCAATGATTTTACTCCTTTATTTTACCTAGTGATAACTATGGCTTCTATTACATTTTTGTGCAGAGCTTTAACTTACAATCTAGTCCCATTACACAATCTAGGTGGGTTAAGATTTCTTAGTAACATTATAGGTGTTTCAATTTTAAGGATAAGTTTATGTGATAAATGTGTCAACACATAAATCAGGTTGTTATAGCAACCATTTACAAATAATTACAATTTCCATCGTAAATCTCAAAATCCCTGTTTGGACAACCCTTTAAAATGCGAATTTTGAAAAATCTTTTCTTATTGCACGTTGAAAATATGAGAAGAACCTCTCTTCCAAATTTCAAGTACCTACGTACGTTGCGTAGTTTTTGAGGTACAGCGATCAGTAAGTGAGTGGTATTTGGATTTTATATGTATAGATTAATAATATTAAAATATTTTTATATCAGTATTTTAATGTGCAATACTTTTTGATAATTATTGATATTGTAAAAGTTTGGTTTAATTTCCGATTTTTAAATGACGCTATCTAAGATACTTCAGGTTTAAAACACATTAAAAAATGTTTTATGCAAATTAAATCAATCCATTTTGATTGTAATATTACAATTGTTATTGAATAATATAGTATTTAATATTGTGTTAGTTATTGTGAATAGGAAGAGAAAGAAAATCAAACCACGTTAGCTGACAAACTTCAACAAAACTACCTGACGAGTTACTCTTGCGGTACCTATAATACTAACATAACTCATTCCACTACTTCAATTCCGACTTAAGAATTGAAATGGTTTTCAAACTATCAACTAAGTCTATCCAATATGTCTTCATCATCGTTTATTTAAATAATGCATCATTTCCTAGGTATGTATATTTAATTAGAACCCTATAAACTTTTATTTTAATTCTATTACCAACGTAATGAAATATTCAAATACAATTGTTTATTATAAATAGTCAGAAATGATTAGAGTAAACAATAATTAGGTGTAATATTAATACTTAATATTTACTTATATATTATAATTAATGCTATAAAATTGAGATTTATAATATTAATTTTAGAAGTTAGTTTTAAATTAGATAAATGGCGTATATATAAAAAAAAATGAATGTTCAACCTTAATAATAATTGAATACCAAAATATTCTTCATAATACATTGTTAGTAAATAATTATAACTAATTAATTTATTTGTATTATTCTTTGACGTTAGGATAAGATTTTAGTGGAAATGTAACAAAAATACGGTTCAAAGTATCTAAAATATTTTCATTTCACTTTCAGATGAAACCAAAAAACTTTCTTAGTATAGAAAATAATATATATAATTACACAAATACACTTTTAAGGCTGCAATATAAAATATGGCCATTGATAAACAATACAACCAATTCAAATATCAACGTTCAATATGTTTTTATGTATAATAATATGTAATTTGTAATTGCATAATATAGCGAATAATCTAATCCAACAAATTAACGGTGGAGGGACGTTATTGTACTGGTAGTTGGAAAATTTGAAAATTATAGTACTTGTAAGAAGTTATGCTTGATATAAGGAATGTTGATGATGTAAGAAATAATCTAACTTATTACAACTATAATTAGGTGACTAATATAACTTTATAATACCATTCTGTTTCACAGCGAAAGGGTTGAAATGAAATGTTAACATGAAAAGAGATTATGACTGTTTCCTTTTGAATCTGAATGAAGGAGAAACATATTTTGATTCAACAGACATCTTGACATCTTATTTTTTCACATATAATAAATTAGGTTGTAAAAAATTAAAAACACGAACTCAAAAACATTTGAAAATGTTCATATTTTACTTTGCCAAAAAATTACATGTGACCTCTATCTTACCATGAACAAATCAATACTTAGGTATTTTAAGTTAAATTACTTTTAAAATATAAATTATATTTTTATAAAGTTTATATAATAATTCATCATCACTATAAATTGTATTTCTAAACAAGATTTAAATGATTTAAGTATTTTATTGATAATACTTATTAGTTATTTCATATTCATTGTATCGATTAAAATAAATAAATCTGTCCATTGTTATATTATTATGTATTTTTTCTTAAATAACCATTTAGGAGCTAATTTACTATTTGTTCTACCATATTATACAGTTCATATTTTTACAGGGATTAGTGTTAACTTCGAAGCTCTATAAATATGTTTGTTGGCTTGTATTTATATTTTAAACACAGATTGTCAAAAAAAATGTTAGTATTCTATAGAATAATATTCGCCACCAAAGAAAAATTATTTCAGTACTTATAGTACTTTATATTCTACTGTATTATTTTGAAATATCTTATGTTTTCGTTTTAAACATTTCTTGAGGAATAGATTAGAAATACATTTGGAGTTCTTAGATATAATATTTGTATTCATAGCCAGCTAAAATAATTATATTTTAAAACATTTTACATATTTAATTTAATAAATAATTTGTTTTCACATAATTTGAATAGCTTAAATTCAATAAAATAAAATAAAATTAGCTTTTCTAAAAATAATAGTGAAAAAAAATAATATGAAATATTAAAATGAGTTATTCTTATTTTTACAAAATATTATCCAAGCTTAAAAAATAATATTTGAAAATAATTTAATTTGATTTATGATAAGATAAAAGCAAATATATTTTTTTTGTTTTAATTTTTTAGGAAAATAATTGAAATGATTGAATTAATATTTAAAAAATCATATAAATAACATGGTGATAAAACTCAATTAATGGTATATTTTTGTTAATATTTCCGCTATAAATGAGTATGATAATATTATGTTGATTTAATTTACTAATATTATCGTTAAAATGGGTTGTTTTTACATTTTAATGTAGAAATAAGGTTTATTTTGAAGAAAATTAAATACAGCAACTTAAAGTTTAGTTTTTTCTGTTAAGAAATCATGATTATAATTTTAAATACAGCATTAAAAACATTTATTTTATAATAAATTGTCTTTAAAATAATGTATTAATGTTTGAGTCCATTAGTTTATTAGTTACATTAAAAAAAATACAGAATTAACAAATAATCCTTTTATTAACAATGTTTTTGTAGTTTCTTGGTGTTAATTAAGCTAATTTTTATTTATATACTATTCGTTATTTAAAATACACGCCTCTATCTGAAATATTTGTGTTTTATTTATAAGTTGTTATACGTTTTCTTTATAGAAATGAATTCCTATATATAGAGCAACTAAATCTAATAAATCTTGTTTATATATAATATTTTCTAAAATTTATGTTCAAATAATAATATGGTATCTAAGAAATAAATCAAAGATGTACTATAATATAAAACATTGCTAGATAGTAAATAATATAATACAAATATACTGTTATGTGTATTTGATGAACTATTTTGTACTAAACGTTTGCACCATATGTTTAACCCGAAAGTTTTCGATATAAGTATATTCATATTGTCTAATTTACAATAATTCGCGAGTGTGCTAATGGACTTTTATTGTAAAAAGAACATATTTGTGTGTTAAATTTCAAAGGGTACGAATTAGAAAGAGGAATAAAAAGTGTAATATACTTCTTAAAAATACCACTTTCTTTCCAAAAAGTAAAATGTTAAGCTTAATAGTCATCAGGAATGGACAGAAGGTGGCTTAATTTATAGAAATTCATTCTCGTTCCTAGTTAAGTGGTTTTCAAAAAACGATCTTACAAATACGAGTATTGACTTAAACTTCATCAAATTCCTATATCTAGGTAAGTTTAATTACGGTATGGTTATTTTAGCATATTATATGTTTATGTTATTACTACACTGAATAAGATTCATAAATAATAAAAATACATAAACAATGAAATATTGTTCAGGTTTATAAATTTATTATTGTTTAATCTGTAGTATTATAATTAATTAATTAATGCTATATAAGTAGCAATTTGCAAAATTAATTTGTGTTTAGTATTCTTGATATAGCATTAGTTATTTGATGTAAAGTCATATTCATATTATAATAGTTTCCTGATTTAATATATTATCTGTTGACTGTTTATTGGTAGTATATCGTGAATATTATTACCTACTCATTGATAATGACCTTCATTTTTTGTCAATTTGAGATATACAAATGTGTATTCCGATTTTACTTGTTATTAAGAATACACGTTATTAGAAAAAAAAAAAAATTCTTAATTTTGAATATCCAAATAAAACAACATTTTTTTACAGATGAAAATGTTAATATTAATCTCATGAAACGCTAAGCTTGTGTCGACGATAAAGAGAGAGAACATGTACGCATTGCATATTATATAGCTGCTCAAAATCCCAATTGCCGGTCACCCATTTGGGATTTAGCAGCATCTGGTATGAATTAGTTTAAACGTAAAGCATCTAATAATCCGATTGACTACATCATGTCAGCCTAGACATTAATAATACATTTATATTTAAAACAAAAATACGTAGATAATCTAAAATCGATTTGAATTGAATATATTTATTTAGTTAAATAAGCCAATTCATATTTTGATATTTTTAATTTTTATAAAATAATAATATGTATTAATAATAAAAATGTTATATTCGTAAACATAGATTTTTTAAATTAAAAATAGTTTTGTTTTATAATAATACATGAATAACTTATTAGTTATTACTATAGTGTGATGAAACTCCCCTGTAACACACACACACACACGCACATATATATTATATATATATATATAAATTATACAAGGTATTCAATAAGTTTGGAAATGCTTAATATTACTGTATGCATATCTTAATAACTTCATGAAGTAGTTATACCATAAATCATAATTTTATTATTTATAAATCTAATTTCGTCAAATGACTGTTTTAAAACTTATTAAATGACCTGTATAATGTGTATATTAATATATATTATACTTTAATCTAGGAATTTTGAAGATTTTCAGTTTTCTTTGATTTTTAATCCTATACCTTATAGCCTTTTACAATATCAAATTTCGACTCTAATACGAATTTATTGATAGGGTATTTGGTTTAGTTGTGTCGTTGTTTCTTTCCTTCGATGTCAGTAAATGAGGTGATCTTCCGTCTATCCACATAAATTTATTATTGTGGATTAAAATATATTATACATATATCTGTTTTAATTTGGTTAATTATTATTTTACATGTTTTTTATTTATTAAATATAGCAGTCAATACGCTTAAGAAATCTAGTACAATAATAATTTCTTGATTGATTCGTTTGAATATCTGCTTGATTGTTTTTTGTGTGGATGTAGCTTTTGTGGCGAAAACGCTAGTAGAGGCAACGAAGTAAACAGAAATGAGTATTTCATAAGACTGGCATAACTTTAAAGTTTAATTAGTAATTACTTTTGAAAGCTTAGGTGTAAACTAAATGAGGATTTTTAATTTATTTTTATTATGCTTAGTATTTTTGATAATTAAAATTTATATTTTTTTGTATTTTGATTTTCGAATGTGGTATATTTGAGTCCAAATTTATTCTTGTCCAAGGTAGTAAAAGATGTAATTTCAAAATAATTGTATATCTATATTATTGTTACTTTAAATTTCGTTAATAGTTTTTATATAATATTATTTGAAATGAAAAAAGTTTATTAGTCACTTTTTACAATCATTGTAGTCATTTTATAGAATGTTTTTACCGTGACAAAAATGATTCGTAAAAAAAATATAATATGTATGAATAATAAAAAAAGACTATATTCAAAAGTAAAATTGGAAATCTCTGAGCCCAAGGCTATGTGCTGCTTTGTGCCGTCTTATATTCTCATCTTAAATGTACATGAGTATAATGTGGTTAAATTTCAAACAGATCTTGTATACAGTTGTCACAATTTCTATGTCAGAGTCTACAGTAAGTTCATTTTAGAAGTTTGAAAAGTAAAATATCTGGTAGTTCTTAATCATGTGTACCTTTTAATTTTATAATTTTATATTATATAAAGTGAAAGGGGTTAATGGTTTTAAAGTGATGAGCTTTTTTTTTTTTTTTTAATTTTATTTTTTTGTAATTATGAGATGGGTATTGTTTATTGTAATTAGAAAATTTATTTAACAGTAAAACAATAAATTAATATAATGTATTTATTTTTATATAAATTTGTTTTTTAATAATCCTTCAAAACATTTAAAGATAGGTAATCCAAATTTATTACTTAGATCCATTTTTAAAAATATGAAGTATTGAATTTATAGATTTGTTCAACTAATTTAATGTTACGATCTAATATAAATGGTTAATAGAAAATGTAATAAATAAAATTTGTTATTTTGAGTTATGAATACATAACAATATGTCATATAAAATTGTTCTAATTTAAAAATCAGATCAATTAATATTTGAATGAAGAATTCAAAATAATATTAATTTTTTTTATACTACAAAAGTATTAAACTTTATCAAAACAGTAAATTTATAATGAGAAAGTGGGTATTATAACTATGATAAAATGTATTTCTATGGAATATTTTAATTATATTTATAACTAGTCATTAGCTTTAATTTCTTGCGGAAGTATGACGACTAACAATAAAATCATCCCTAAATAACGTTGGTCATTAAAATAGGTAGTATTTTCTATAGCTTTTATGTTTGTTTGATTTAAGTTTGAATAGGTGTATGTTTTTCTCAAAAAACTTTAAATATAATTATATTATAATGAAAAAATAGATGAATATTTTATAAAAATTCTCTTATTACCTACTCATTTTCCAAAATATGACTTTTAAAATTAAAAACTGCATTTAATAATCAATATCTATATCTATAATAAGTTTATTAGTATACATATAACTTTACTATAATATTATGTTTAGACTTTCAATATAATAACAATTTTTACATATTTTGTAGATAGAATATTTTTAAACATACAAAATTATTTTATTAAAGTTAAATTAGCATGTATTATACATTTATATCTATGGTTTTAATCAGTAATGAAATGAGTTGTTCAAAATTTCCATACAAAATAAAAATATATATTACATCGGTATAGTATGTAAATTTTTCGTTGTTATTTCAATCAACTAATCTAGTTTACAGTTGGTATTTGTTACTTTTGTATTCCAAATAAAAATAGTGAAAACAAATTATAGCCTTCACGATTTCGATATTTTTTTCGAATTATATATCTGAGGAGTATGGTGGATGAAAGAGAGCTGTAGGATTAAAATATTTATATGTGATTTACCGTTTTGGTTTTTAAATCACTTACATGTGTGAATATTTGAATATACATTTATGTACAGAAATGATAGGAATGAGGATGATGAGCTGAAGGAATAAAATGGATTGTATAATATTATGATTTTTTTTTTTTAGAGAGAATGCTTTTAATTATTGTACGTCTACTTATCTATTCTACACTAATTAAATAACTAGATTAATTTAAAAAATAAAACTACAAATTTTGTGTTTTTATATTATTATAATATAGCTATATTTTGAATTTTTAATAACAAAATAATTTTTAAAAGATATTAAGTATGTTAAGATAATTTTTAATTTGTACTACGTTTTTAATTTCAATGGTTTCTGGTGTTTTATAACTTGTTATAATTCATTGAATGTATTCTTGCAATTTATAAAAGGAAATTTTAACTGGTTCTAATAAAAATCAATGTCATTTAGTCCAATTACTATTTTGTTAGCTTAATGAAAAAATAACAACCAAAATTAAGCATTTTATTTATGATGAATAATTATTATTTTGTAGGTGATAAATATGTTACTTAATAAAGGAAAAAATCAAGAATACAGCCACTGACACGTATTAATGCAACAATGTTAAGACTTATGGTCAGTAAAAATATTTTAAATAGTTATAATTCATTCGTTAGTCATTATATATTATTAGGATAAGCACCTATTTAAACATTAATTTTATTTACATACGAATATAGGCTGTCTCATAAAAGTTTCGTAAACTAGTTTGAATGAATTACCAAATCAATACATCAATAAATTGAAATGTACTTTCATAAATTAACGAACATCCAAACTGTCATAAGAGTATTATAATATTTTAAGAATTTAATGATGACGATTCTGGTTAAATTTATTTTACGCAAATTACAACATTATTTTACTTTAAAATCAAACACAGTATTGTATACTATTGATATATTATGTAACGTTTGTTCTTGTCAGTCAGTATTACAGCCTATAATAGTTGAAATAAAAGCATGGTGTCTTCGGTTGAAGCTTTAAACTTTGTTATTAAGTCATATTTAATATTTGTCTGGGATTTTCGTCTTTATATCGTTCATAAATTAAAATTTACCTAAATTAACATAAAAGGTATTTTTCAATTATTTTGATCGCTTTTAGGCGTATTCGTAATGCACGTAAGCAAATTAAATTTTTCAATTAAAGTCAACATACTATATTTGAGTCTACGGCCTTCAGTTTCGCTTAACCTTTACAATCCACTTTAAGTTGCTGAGCTGTAACCTAATTTGGACTAGAGGCTGATTCGTGTACAATATGCCACCTACTTTAAATTGCATTTCCTAAATTAAATACACCTTTTCCAACGTAGTCGGCACAAGGAGCTCTTTCCTCATGGCTTCAACTGTATATATAATTATACTATCCGGTATACGAGGGGGTTATTTATCGGCTAAAACTTGGTAAAGCCGGATTATGCAGCTGGATCAGAGCGAGAAACAGAGGGTTCTTCAATAGAAGAAAGAACATAAACACTGACAACGATTCGATAATTTCAGTAAGTGTCTTTCTTCGGTGATATTTTTATTTTATATTTAATTTGTACTATTTTAGAACCTTGCTAATCTAATCGAAGTAATTTAATTATCTGGTAAAACAGCGATACTAAATTAAAACTTTTCTAAGATGATTTTTGTTCTTTTACATTATAATTATTATGATCTTTATAATTAAATATGATTCACAAATATAAAATAGCTTATGCGTAATAAATCAAAATTGAAAATATCGGTATATTAGAATCAAATTATTAAATTAAATTATTGATATTGGGAATAACGTAAATACTTGATATTATATTGCAGTTTATTGGTAAAGGGGATATTTACAGTTTAGTATGTATATTTCGGTGATTGGTAATGATGTGCAAATAATAAAATATGTATAGCATTTACATTTGAATGTCAAAGAAGATTAATTGTTTAATTGAATAATTTATTCTGTGAGTAATTTGCTACGGACAGAACAATGGAAGTATGAATAAATAATACTTCATAACTTGTTTTAGATAAATGATGTCAATTTTAAATACACCAAGTAGGTACTTAAATATACGTCTGAGTCACTATATTTAAAATAAATATGTAATAGGATTATAGAACTTATAACGTTTTGAATCGAATTTTCCTAAAAATAATCACAAGCAGCTGTTTATATGATATATATATTTGATCTATTAATATTGATTTTTATATTAGTTTAAGTATTACATATTTTATGTGAATAAAATTGTATTATACACAAATAAAAAAAATAGGAAGTTCTTCATTAAAAAAAATGTTTGTATCGTTTTGTTTGGTATGTTATTTATAGTATTTCAAATCAATGATAACCTTTATTTGTTGTAATAAAACAAAACTAAACTAATTTATTGATGTTTCTTACACTGTTTTTCAGTTCCTACGGAAGTAACTCCATTATGTCTAAATACACAGCAATAAAACTAAGTGTACCTATTATAATATTGTGTTATCTAATAAACATTGGTATATTTAATATAGTAAACTAATAAACTTTTTAGGGAATTAAAATACGCATCAATCAAATAATATCGATCGTTTGTTTTAATTACTTTGGGTTATATATTGTTTACTTATCATTTAAATTCCTATAGCTATATTTTTTAACAACAGCATGATTTATCGTTTCATTACTATTTATCATACAATAGTTTTAATGACAGTTACATTTTAGTCAGTGTTTATAATTCAAATTAATTGTAGAACTACCGTGTTTCATATCTCAAAATTAACATCTTGGTTTATGAAAACATTACACACACGCACATACACACCATGAAGACAATACAAGTCGGATAGTAATCATTACTGAAGTTGTTAGTCTGCGAAGCCAGTAAGATATCACTTTCATCTGCAGGAACAAAACAATCTTTTAGTATCTAAACGTGATCAACAGTATACTATTTATTTGTTATAGCTTTGATTGATAATAAACCTATAAATAAGGTGAAAAATGTCAAAATATTTGTAAAATACTAAAAGATTGAAAATACAGCATAATCGTACGCATTATTATTATATTGTTATTATTTATCATCATAGGTAATTTAAATGAATAAAAAAAAAAAAAAAAGAAGATTTTGTGGTATAGATTATAGAATAAGGTAAGATAATATTTTAAAAAAATAAATAAAATATAGTTGATTTATTAACAGTTTATTTGTGTTTTTGTCATTTGTTTTTTTTATGCAATACATCTTCGCAATTTTTGTTTGGTTTTATTTAGCGTTTGGCCGTTACATAAATTACCTATATTATATTTATTATATTTTACGATACTCTTAAAATATTAGTATATCATCAATCATCATAAATTAATAAATAATAGTACACTATTTAGATTATAGATTTAGTTTAAGTTTTATTTTTTTTTTTTGTACAACTTTAGTATAATAATAAAGGATATCTTATTAATATAAATATTTATTTATCATAAAAGTACAAATATCATGCCTAGGACGGTTTAAAACTGATTTTTAATAATGAAAATAAATGAAAACCGTATAATAAGGTCTTTAAGCGATTCACTATAAGTTTGTCATGAACTTGAAGACGTTTTCTTTAGTTTATAAGGTTTACCATCTAGGGTTATTATGTCTATTATTATTAACCGCCACGGTCATGATGAATTGTGATAGAATCTAATAATGGACTAACTATTATATAATTAGTCAAATTGTTTAAGACTATTAACTTAAAACTTTAAAATTATTAATTTACTGTTTGTTATAAGATTTATTACAGAGAATATAAATTTCTTATGGACTATAAGATCAAATTAGCATTTAAAATGTATCACACATATATTATATACTTTTTTAAATGATTTTAATCTACTTTTCTAAATCCATTATTAATGTTAATTGTTATATTTTATTTTTTAAAGACAAATACTATATTTAAAACAACTATTTATTCATATAACATTTCAGAAATAAAGTAGATATTTATAAATTAAATTATTCTAGGTTTGAATAAGTAATTCAACTGTGAAATTAATTGAAACGACCTATTTATAATGGAGATCCCGATGCATATTACTTGCTGTGTATTATACGACTTAAATTTCTCTTCGGTTTTGGTTTTGCCTAACTTAAAGGAAATTATTGAGCTACGAGAATGAATAGCTGTGATCTATTTAAAAGAATTACATCAAAGGGATATTCAACACAACTTAATTTATAGGCTGTGAGACCATTTCTGAATTACCATACACCGTCGACCAAGAAGGCTATTAGCGGTGATCTCAGACAAACCTACTCATCGAGTCAGTATAACTATTTAATTATAAAATCCCTACAATCCCTTGCAGTACTGCACACGTATTATACAAGCTCTTTAAATTAATTATTTTAGTCAAGAGTAATCCAATGATTTACATTTCCCGCAATTTTCACGATCGTTGAAAATGATAAAGGTGTTCCGTATTTCCTATCAAAAGAATCTTTATTTCAAGGCCAAACAGTTAGAAATAATCATTAATACTTTAAATGCATATGATATGAAAGAAAACAAATTTTATATGTTTTTGTGTAAAATAGTCTTTAATTGTAACGAAATAAAAAAATCTAAATAGATGACCATATACTATTTATACTATTTATAATAGTAATTATGTTTTATTTTTCTACAACTTAGGGTGAGAAAATCATAGGTATTAGTTCATGAAAATATTTAACGCATTACGAAACTATGACGATTCTTAAATCATATTCAAATTAATAATATTTATCAAAACAATTTATATGCATTATACTCACAATGGCTTTAAAATATTTGAATTGTACTATTTTTTTTTTTTAAATTAACTTCTCACTAATGAAAAGTATGTGCATTTTAATTGTCTTTAAAAACAAACCAATTAGTCATAAAGCTTAGATTTAAAAAAAATTATTTGAAACCATAAACGATAAAATAAACACAATTGAAATTTATATAATATATGGTATTAATTTTTGACCAACTAGATTAAAGCGTTGTGCATCTAGAAATAAACCGGTATGAGTTATTACAATACGTAGTTTGTTTCTTAATAAAATTCTTATTGCCATTTCATTTTGATGGTTATTTAATTATTTTTAGTTTACACAACTGTATAGTCTAGAATATGAAAACGTTAAGATCAAAATTAATTTCATAGAGCAAATTCGAAAAATACCAATCAAATTCCCAAGTTTGTTTTTAATTTTATCGATTTAACTATATTTTTATTTATTTAATTCTTAAAATAACTATTAAAATAACTCGTACACCAAAATTATATACAACTTATATAAATATAATGTTTATGGAATAATATAAATATAACAGAACTTATTTGTAACTTCAAAAACATATAGGAAAATATAATGTACTTAATGGGAATATATTAAAAATATAATTATATAAATATTGTAACATAAATATTTTAATATAATTAAAAAAAAAAATATTTTTTCACCAAGAATTATTAAAATTATAAAAAATGTTCGTCAGGGAAAAGTATTTTGAAGAATAGAGGTAGGTAATGTAATGTAATGTAATTTGTATTTTATCAATTTTTTTCGTTCATATAGTATAATATGTCGGGTGAACTAACTATAAACTAAATATATCATAATGTAGTTTTTGGGATAGCGCTACGTTATTAAAAAAATAAAAAAACATTTACAAAAAAAATATTTTGAAATTGATTTAATTTAAATTTTTTATATTGAAAAAAAAAACGTCAAAATTCCACAGTATTTCAAAGTTTGATAATAGAATTATATTTATTAATGAGGTTATTGACTTTTATAATTATCTTTTATAATAATAAAAATAAAAAATATTTCCGATTATTCAAAAGAAAGGTTTCTGTCATGATTCATTTTGACATGACATGGATAACCTTTTTGATTTTTTTTTCGATTGACAGTAATTATTATTCGACGAGGAAATTGAAAAATGATTATTTATGATGTTAAATTTTTATTAGTAAATAAATAAAAGTTTTAGTTGAAATTTAAGAGAAAAATTTCAGGTAAAATATGATTCTGACTGATTAAGTAGTCGTCACTCGTCAATGATCGTGGAATAAATAATATTGAAAAATGTAAGGTATTTAAAATGTGTTTCTTCAAATAGTTACAACTTAGAATAAACATTTATCAACCAATGTAACACTCATTTATCGAACAGAGTTTTGTGGTACAAAGTTGTAAGTGTCGGCTGATTTGTGATGTTTTTCTACGGATGAATGAATTTTAATGGGCTATATTTTCAACTTAAATCGTTGAAACTTTTCACAATATTTTTACTTTAAAACTTCCAAAAAGGAATATGTGGATTTGGTTTGCATAATTTTGTACTCGTTTGTTGTCTATTAAGTATATTTTTTCTATTGTTGAAATTTAATGATCGTGTCTAATACCGGCAGTAAATGAATTTATGTTTATAGTATTCGTAAAAAACAATGAACTCTGAAAACAATAATAGAAATTTATTTAAAACGTTAAATAATTTACATAATCAAGTTTGTTTTAATTAAATTTATGAAGTAAAATATCAAATACGTAATAGAGGATACATAGATACATAAATTTGAGTTCATCAGAAACAAATTTGCGTGGTTAGCGTGAATGGAGTGAACCATTTTAATGACAAGAATATTATTATTGTTTGTATGTATATATCGTCTTATTATGATATTTACATTTTTACGCGAGTTATTATTACTATTCATTTAACGGGCTAATAATATAGCGAAATAAAATATCGATTACAGTTATTAATATTTATATAAAAATAAATAAATACACGATAGTAGTTAAATTAATTAATCACAGAAATAAGTTTAACTAGGTTACTGGGAATATAAGCCAATAAAAAAAATAATGTAGCTGTAATATAATATATAATATGTGCTTAATATCAAGGCGTGATATTCTGTCATTTTCGATGTTTGTTACAAGGAATACATAAAATATTATAATTTATTAAAAAAAAAAAAAAATCAAAAATTAAACATAGATAGTGTTATGTCATTATCTTTAAGATAGGTCTAAAGAATTTACAGTAGAAGTCTGCAGTTAAAGTTTTCTAGCCCAATTTTATTTTACTTATATCGATTGTGTAAGTATATATATATGTATATAGATACTCGTAATTTGTAATAATTTTTGTCATAAAACTATATGATACTATATAACCTATACGTACTACGTATTAATATTATATTATAATATACTGATTATGTACGATATTATTGTTCTTGATTTATTTTAGATTTTTAAAAATCAAATTAATGATTGTAAGTTGGAGTTAAGAGCGTTTACGTGGAATAAATTTTCGAACAATAAACATCCGTATAAGTATGGACAGAAGTGGAAACACAAGACATATCGATAATAATAATATAATAATAATACATAAATATAAATGAACATATTATCATATTATTATAGTTTCCTATACATTTGCCCTGACCAGAAGTAAATTCGTAATTTTCATAGGATTTTCATTATCAGATTCTGAAAATATACATTTTTTACATATTTGTATATTCTTATAACTTTTAATGACTATCATACGTTGAAGTTTTTGATTTTTTGATTGATATAAAAATCCAATTTCGGTTTAGTAGTAGTTTATGTGTATGAGTAATAAGTATTTATTTTAAAGTTAAAATAAGTAAAGTAAAATGCAACAGAGGTAACGTGTAAAATGTTGGTCGTCTACACAGTTCATCAAATCATAGCTAGGTATTGAAATTTGAAATACTTAAAATAAAGTATTTTACTGAGAAATATGAAATTGAAAATACACGCTGTTATTCGAAAACATTAAAATAATAAAAAATGTAAATACTTACAAGTAATATTTTTTAAACAATATTATGGAACGACTTAAAAAATATTTACGAAAACCGATAACAGAACTACGTAAATAACTACTATAGGCTATGGTCGCGAATAATGTACGTGCAGATTTATCGAACATACAAAAATGATCGTACTCGAACGTGATGAAAAAATGACGCAATCGCGTTTACAGCGAAAGGATTATATTATAATATTGTTATAATATACTTCCGTCTTCCGAAAACTGAACGCGCAACAAGTACCTAAGCTCCTTTATATTTGAATAATTTTTATTGTTATTATTATTTTTACTCTCCGACAAAATATCGCGTCTGTCGGTGGCTAGGTAAGGTCAGGTTAACCTAACTCGCGCGGTGTTCGGTCGGATGTGTATCGTCGTGGTAAGATGGTGCGGGGGGGGGGGCGTAAGCGACTACCTTCCTTCTATGTAATAATAATAATAATAATAATATGTATGTGATAGTAGGTAATATATACATACAACCTGTACCAGCTGTGGAGAATACACATACACACACAGAGTGTACAGTGTAAGTTTCTCGTGTAATATGATTTATTCACGTCTCGGGTAGTGTAACAAACGATGTCGTGTGTTCGTTTCTCGCTGTAATAGGTATTCGTTTTGTAAAATCGCAACACGCGCGCGCAACCCGCTGGCCTCCCAGTCTCCCCCACAGGAAACGGCTGTCGGAAATAACACGCGAGCTATGTGTTGTTCCATTCTCGCCGCCCGCCGCACAGCCGTTTACATTATAATAATAATAATAATAATTATAATATATTATATTATAATAATATTATTGTGATGTATAAACACGCGGCGGTGGTGCGACGCGCAGATGACGGTGAAAAATGCACTACTACTGGTCTCGTTCCACGTTTTTTTTTTATGCTTTCACTTACGCGTCTACGAAAGCATCATGTTGGGGTAAGAAAAATAAATAAAAATCAACTAAGAATTTTTTCTACCCTTACCCGCTCAACGTACATCCGCACTTTATCTATCTCTATATATATATATATAGTATATATTTGAAACTCACGTGTGAGACACACACGTACACGGTAAATACAATATATCATTATTATCTACTGTTGATTTATTGAGTTATTCGTTCCGTGAAATGAAAAAAAAAAATGATATCAAAATGAATAAACTTTATTTTATTTACAAGAATTCAATACATTTCGTTGAATTTATATTTATATGCGATTAGTATTTTATACTGCTTACAGCGCTGTACACTCGAATTTGATCTGTTTCACTATATTATTACTATATAATATATATATATACAGAGATATAATATATTCTTACGTCCAGACACCGGGTTAAAATTGTATTACTTAACTTTTATAATACTTACAATGTAAATTTTTTTTTTTTTTTGAGCTATTTTTCTTATAATATATATTTATTACTGACCTAGGTGTGGTATTCTAATGCAACGAATAGGAAATTAATTTTTTTTTATACTATTTTCTTAGTTTAGTTTTATATGCGTATTATACGACTATAAATCAATTGATATAACTACCTATACATACCTATTGTTATTTTGTTTTATTTCAATAAGTAATACTATGCACTGGTAATTAGCAGATTGATTGAGTATTTAGTATTTTTTTAGTTCTATTTTGAGGAATGATTACAGGGTATAGGATAATGTGAAATAACTTGACAATTTCATACTGATAATAGCTTATTTTGAATAAGTAATCGGCTGTTATTGATTTCATGTTAAATTTTTATTAGTACATTGATTTAGATAGTTATTGCATTTTATTTTGTATCACGAATCTTTGATTTCGTAAGTAAAAATTATATTATTAAAATTAATAATTTCAATCGGCGATTGTAAACTGCGCCCAAAATACAAGTAAACACAAAATCACACATGTAAAATGCGCCCGCGTTTTTATCAAGTGTAAAAAGGTGATACGTAAACTGCGCCCGGGTAAAATTTAAAAAATCAATTCTTGCAAAATTATCTTTAGTGTATACTTAATTCGTTACATCCATATAATATGAATAATTATAAATAAAATATAATTAGGAATTAAAAAAAAATACAATTTTAAAAAGTAAAATAATTACAAATATTACAAACAATAAAATATTGTGGATACATATTCATCAATTGGAGTTTTGATTACTATTATATTTTAAAACTTTTCGCGATTTTTTTTTGTTTTAGAATTTTGCTATTTAAAGGCTTCATTTATACAATTTAGTTTGATCTATACCTATTTCTATTTGAATTTTTTTTAACTTTTCTATGAACATGAAAATATTTGGATAATGTGTTGGTATTTCTTGACGAAAATAAAATTTCTGTGATAGGTATACTTGAACAAGTAAACAATTGTCAAACATAGAGACTTAAATAAGTCAACATTTAATAAGTTAATAAGTTGGGTGCAGCTTACATTACCTTTTTAACATAGATGAAAAAGTTTACAGAAAAAGGTCATTTTGGCGTAGTTTACGTTTATGTCCATTTCAATTATTTTAGGATAGTTGTAATTTTTTTTTTGATTTATAATAGCATTAAATTAATTAAAAATAATACATTTATAAAAGTAATTATCTTATGTGGTTTATAATGTTTACAACAAATATATAAGTATGGGTAATAAACAAATAATTATTATTTTCAATTCAACTTTTTATATCTTTAGACAATGTTTTTGGTTGAATACCTTTTATTTAAATTAACTCGTCGGTACTAACCATGATTCAAAAAGCACTGGGGTCTGACAGTGACATAACCTCTATTTATAAGGCTCACATACGGTTGGTCATTTCATATTTGGTATGCTAATTTTTGGGTCTATTCCAATATTAAAGTTTAGTGTCTTAAAAACCATCCCTATTTCTTAAAATATTTTGATCGGTATTATAAAAAAACTCAAGTGAAAATTTATCGTTACATAAATGTTTGTATGTCGTTTCTTTTTATTTTCTTACTTAACGTATATTTATTGAAACGAGTAAAAACTGAAGTAATAATATTAATAATATTACAAATAATAGTATATTTTAAAATTTAAATAAATAAATTTAAAATAAACTTTTAAATACAATTTTTTTAACATTATTTATTAAATAACCATAATTGTAAACAATTTATTATATACCTAGCTAGTTACTGTAATAGTAAATATTTTACTACAAAAATAAATATTCATAAATTACATTATATTAAACTACTAATACTTTAAAGTTTAAATACATTTAAATAAAAAAAATATACTGAATAAAAATGTATAACTTTAATAGGTCTATATAATATATTGTGTACTCCAATATATTATATGTACGTATTGGTATTTAAATTTATAATAAATAATTTTTTTTTAGAAATCACTTAATTAATGAAAAAAGTCATAAAATGCTTAGGTTTTTTATAAGTTAAAAAGAAACCAAAGCTTTTAGAAGAACAACTGTAAGTATTAATTTATTTTACCAGTCTCAAATAACTTGGGCTCTTTTTTGATTTACAGTGCAATCGAAAATTCTAACAACTTTTGGTTTTATTAGATTTGAGGAGGAACACAAATATTGGAAGCTTTGACCAACCATTAAGAATACTTGTGCAAATGGAATGTACACCATACTGTTCTAGAGTTGTGGAACTCTTCCATATTTCTACCGTTGTATTTATATGATAAACCACTATCGACTTTTGATTTTCAAATGACAACCTATTTTTAAAATTTCATAAATTAATATGGTTATTTTTTTTTATGAATTATTACATTTAATTTTTCATTTTTTGTTAAACCGTTGATGAGTTATAGCTTCTCAAAGTTGGGTAGTTTTGGAAAGTGTTTATCGAGTGTAAATGTGTTAGTATATAAATCGTCAGTAGATAATTAGTAATAAGTAGGTCTAATTATTTATAATTATATGCAAATTGATAATAAGCTGTATGATAGTAACAATTATTATCAGCAATCTTCACTACATCATGTGATCAACGATATCAAATTCATTACTATTATAGCTACTGAATTTTAAAAATGAAATTCTCAGATCTGAAGGTGCTAATTACTACTGATGTATAACACCTAAAAACCTTCTAAAACCAACCAACTTTGAGCAGCTATAATTCGTCGACAGATCAACGAAAGTTAAAATTTCAACGTAAAAATTCATGAAAAAAATGGCTTTATTAATTCATGCAATAATTAATATAGGTTGCCATTTGAAAATCAAATGTTGATAGTTTTTTTACTATAAAATATAAGTATGAAAAAAAAAAAAATTAGAAAAAAAATCTATAATTTTTGAAATAATGAGTGTATAGTTTAATAAAAAAATCACCTTATATATAATTACACTAAATATTGCTGCATTCAATGCATTATGACTACAGTATTATAATATATAATAGTATAGTATCTTTCTAGATAGTTTGAAGGATAATAAAGGTATATTGTTTTTTTTAGACCATATTCTAAAAGCTAGATAAACTTTGATGCGGATTATGACGGCTTTACTCAATGATTTATGAATGTGAATGTTTTAGAAAATCGAATTTATAAGAAGTAGTTAAATTAATAATATATTGAGATATTCATTTTCAATAAATTAATAAAAAACAGTTGAAATGTTTATATTAACACTTGTTGCTTCTTTAAACGCTACTTATTCTTGTATTTTAATAACGGCTTAAAATAAAATATAATTTAATTTACTCATATAAATTTAGTACTATTTTAAGTAATTTATTTTAATGTTACAAATTATTTTGTATGAATATATTTTATATTTTATTAACTGTTAAGAGGGACGCTACACTGGTTGTTTTCAGTGGTATAAACTTGTATATGGAAAATAAATAAAATGGCATCAAAAAGTGGTTTTAAAATAAAAGAACTCACTATGAGATTTATAGAGAACAATATTTAGGAGGTAACTATGTAGGATTTTTAAGTATCGATATAATTAAAGTATCATTATACTATTATTATTTATTATTGTAATTTAGTTTTATTTTTAAAATCATCATGGACGCAATGTCTATGTTAATTTATTATTTTGTTATTCTTAGTACCCAAACAAAATTAAATAACTAAAAATTAATGGTTTGAAATTTAAGTTGGATAAATAAAAATTTAAATAAATAAGTTAATTCGTATAAAGTATATAATTTGTACATAAATAAATGCTTAAAAGATTATATATTTTTCTGAATGAAAATAATATTTTTCTAATCAATCAATTAAAACCAACAGACTTGTCTTGATATATTTTTAGAGAAGGGGAGAGCTCTCTACTCTCCGCCTCCATCCAGTTTAAAGTTTGGCAAGGATTAAAGACGTTCTGGTCATTTAGAATTACATTCAATCAAATTTAATTAAATTTTTCAATTTATCTGTTACTTTGTTAATTATTATTATAATACTGTTTACTTTTTAAAACATTAATTTAATTCTCCAATCATCATTGACAGTTGTTTGTATTTTTGGAATATTCTTTAACATCTTTATTATAGACGTCTTGTCTTTGCCCCCTAGGGTTTATAATTTCATTTTTGACGTTACAATTTGTTCTTGGGGAATAAAGTTTTCACGCGTGGTGATGTCTAAGCCACTAGAATGAGCCTAGGGCTGTTGTACGTTTGAATGGTAAAAATTCGAATTGGGATGAAAAAATATTTGCTTAGGACCGATAGAAAAACATATTCGGAGAGTATAGCGAATTGAATCGTACACTAACTATGTATAGTCATCTATTTTGTTATAAACTTTAAACAAAAACGTGAAAATAACATCTATAGGGACAAAATAGTTAAGTTATAAAAATAAAAATGGATTTTTAGAAGACTTTTTCTATCGTGTAAATATAAAAACACTGTCAATACAGAAGGTACGTTATTTAAATATTGAAGGCTATAAAAAAGAAAAAAAATGGCTATTCTATGGACTCCGGTGCTTGGTACTTGATTCGCTTACCATACTGTAAATCATGCCGTATAATTATGAAAAATTACTTAACAAAAAAGAAAATATAGATTTGAAGTTAGAGTTCATATATTACTGTATTATTTATGATGTTAATTACATTTTAAGATCTTTTAAGAAAAACAATTGTCTTATATATTATACATCATAATATACATATTTATAATTATAATTAGTATAGTTCAGATTTAGAAGTAAATCCAATGCAAATATAAAGTTAAGAAAACTATAAACATTTTAGTAATTTTTCATTTATTACAATATAAAATATTTTTATATTATTATAATAAAATAAAAAAATCTATTTATAAAAAAAATAAATAGTATAGATTTAAGTATAGTATAAATAACTCTACTTACATTATATATATTATGTTATAAACACGCATATTGTAATTAAGTAAATTGAGAGCACGTTGGTTAATGTATTCAATTAAATAATAAAAAAAATCATTTGAGAATAACGCGTGTTAAATATTTTATGATTTGATAGTTTTACCGAATAAATGTTTATTAATTTTCCCATATTAAAAAATAATTATGATTATCGTCGTATATTAATGATATTATATTTATTTTTTTAACATTACAGTATTATGAAATTTGTGTATAAATTACTTTTATTTTTACAAAATGTTTTTTCTTATTTATTTATAGGAGGTGTAAATAAAAACTATTAATTTAGTCAGAAGTTTTAGAAGCTATTAATAATCATCAATTATTTTTCAGTATACGACACTAAGAATAAGATGAAAATTGAAATTGTCTGTTGGAATGGCCAAGTGTCGTGGAGCAATAAAACAGAAGTCATCATTCTGAGTGGGTGTGACTGTTTCCTTTATTTTCATTTTATAGTTTAACTTGCTTTATAGGCTGGAGATGATGTCCACAATAGTAAAATCATGATGACCAAACCTAAATAAGATTGCGAATTTTTCAGATGATTTTTGGTCGTTTTATTTTGTTTTATTTTTGTTTTTAGAAAGATAAAAATATATATATGTACTTGATTATTTTTATAAAATTCAATTTACGCAGTTAAATTTATTATTATCCAAATCACTGTATTTGTTAACTATTTAACATTAGTTTTGTTTTGTAGATTTTGGTATAATAGATAAAAAATACTAGATATTAATAATTTCAATTAAATAATGTAATTTAGATTATAATTTATTTAATTTATTTTCAATGCAATTTGTAATACCTTGCACAACACGATATGAATTTCAGGTTTTATTGGTAATTACGTTGTCTTTTAATTTGAACTGAAGAGACGTGAAGTCTCTGAAATTATTATAACCCTGACGGCAACCGTTTTTAGGATATTGATGTTGAATCATTATTTATTGTACCAGTACGAAGTCTAGTTATTTTTGTAGTTGGATAGCTGCTATTTTTTTGGTTACAGTTAGAATTTATAGATATTATATTGTTCTGTAGTCTTATTTTTATTTATAGATATAGATAGGCATTTATTGATTGAGGGGAATGTCATTGGTTCTCTAATTGTTTTATTTAATCATGGTCGTTGAGTTGTTATGGTCGTGGAGGCTGCAGTGGCGTAGTGGTCATGTAGTTGACTGCGACTCACACAATGATTTTTAGCTGGGGCATCTATAAATCATCAGTTTTGTTATAATTATTTAAAATTTCTATGACATTTTTGTTGGCAGTAGATTATTATTATTATTATAAATGCAACATATTAGCCACTCAACCCAGAAAATTTACAATTTTTTTTCATTTAATTATTTAATGAAAACATTACCTTATAAAATTTAAAAATAAGTTACGTATGCAAAAGTAAGGAAAAATTAACTGAAAACTTTTGTCAAAATATTGTTAGACACATTAATATATTCATGTACCTATATTGCCTATACGATACGCCGTGTTACATTATATTTTTAGAATATTATGTATAGAATATTACATCTGAACAGAAGAATTTTATTGTTTTTATGCTTCGACACTTTAGATGAGAAAATTGAATTAATTTCAAGGCCTTATAGAACTGATATAATAAAATAATTAATAACTATATTAGTATTCAAGACTTTATTTCAATGTTTGAAAGTTTTGAAAGAAGAAATTTAATCAGATTGAGTTGCTTAATAATTTTAAAACTTAAGAGTAAAAACTGAATGATTCTATGTAAGATTTATACAAAAATACTGTTGTATGCAGAAGTGAATAGATATTACTTTTGTTTCCGAGGAAATGTTTAAAAGGCTACAAGTGAAATTTACACAAAAGCTAAAAACCATATGTACTATATAAAGTAAAATCACTTCGTTCGCGAAGTCAAAAATAATTACTTTAAGTAGACATTCTTAAATCCACATTAAAAAATATAATTTAATTAATTAAATAAAAAGTGATGGACATATTTTTAGATTCTGAACGAAGTGATAAATGTATTGATTTTACTATGATGTGTGTTTTTTTTTTTTTGGTCTGTGTACAGCATAACTAGTCAAAATAATGCTCCAAATTCAAACTTTGGGGGTGGTTTTCGATGTAAAAGTGAATATCCTTGGTGCATTATAGAGGTCAAAAGTAAACATTTTCCAACAGTTTTCAAAAAAATCGAGAAAAAGAAAAAAAAAAGAAAAACGGGAATTTTTACGCAAAACCAGTTTTCGACTAAATCGATTTTTTTATATGGTTGTAATTCAAAAACTAATAACTGTAAATACTTGAAATTTCCATCAAATGTTTATGATACTGTTCTTAATACATGGCTAAATTTTCAAAAATTTTGACTTTTTTTGAATTATATATAGACCACTGAAATTTTCGATTTTTTTGAGAAATTTTTTTTTGAAGTGTCGATAAAAAAATTTTGGATGACCAAAAACACTTAAAAATTTAATACAAGGTTCCTTATGAATTATTTTAATTGCAGTTAAAAAATTAAATATCGTTAGTCACAATTTTTTTTTATAAGCGTTTATAGATCAAATTTTTACGAAATATGTCTAAAATGCTAAAATTTGCAAGTTATTTTGAAGTTGAAAATTCATACATTTTTTTTGTGTTAATAACTAAGAATTAAAAGTACAACACTAAGTTTTACATAAGTTATCCTTTTAGTAGTTATAGAGAAAACTCGTAGCATAATTATAAGAACAATTTTAAGTGAGTTTGAATTTTAAATTTTTACGAAATAGCGTAACGATAACGATTTATCCTCAAACGATTTTAAATATTTGTTATTTTTCAAAAAGTATAAGTCGTAGATACTTGACAATTTTACCAGTTCTTTAGATTGGCATTTTCTTTACATGATTTAATTTTCAAAATATTTTGACTTTTTTTGAGCTATTTATAAACAACTGAAATTTTCAATTTTTCTAAAAATTGTTTTTTGAATTGCCGATAAAATTTTTTTGGCCCAATAGGCCAAATAGAAATACTTGAAAATTAAATACAAAGTTCCTCATATGTTTTTCTTATAGTGATTAAAAAATTATAAGAATACATAGGCACAATAAATCATTATTTTATATTACAAAATACAAATTACTTAAGTACACATAATAAAACGGACATATTTATAATTATTTTTATGTGCAAATCAATCACGCGCAGATATTTATCATAATATGGTTTATTTGAAGGGTTAAATGTGATTATTGGCACCCGTTTTGGTTTTATTACATAGGTATGGTAATTTTCATTCCCCTTTTTGCGTATGATTAATGCAATAGATTTTTAACGAGTTGCCATGTCACGTTTACACATATTATAAGCATTTGTGTGTGTGCGTTCAATATTGTTGGGTAACTTGCAGGACTAGAGCCAAACATGTACTGGAAAAGCTTCAGAGGTAGTGGTATATCACGAAAAAAATATTAATAAAATTCACCCGTATCTAAGGGTCATTGGTGTGGGATTTAAAATAATATAGTTTGATGTAGAGTCCAGCTGGTCTTGTCAACTGATGGTTTTATATTAGTGCATAGCATTTGGATGATATTGATTTTATTGAATGAGAAGAAATAATTATCGACTGTATTGTACAAACAATTATATAGTGTGATACAAATAATTTATAATTTGACACATATATTGGAATTTAACAAGTTATACACTAACCTGTATAATATATGTTTATAGTCATCTATATAGTTATGTATATATATATGTATATTTTATTTGTTTTTTTAAGTTTTGTTATATAATATATATTATATATATGTGTATAATATGTAATATAACTTAATATACATGAAGAAAAAACAGCCCAAATACTCTTCACTTTGATTTAATTATTTTCTTTAGATTGACGGGTTGGTTAAATTTTTAATTCTTTGCACTACTTTCTATTAAGTACTTCGAGTAGTATAGCGTATAGCAAATATTAATGTATTGAAATATTTTGATAGTTTGTAAAGAATTTTAGATATTTCTTAATTTTTAAGTTTACTATTATAGCATATTGTTTTAATGAGACGATTTATTTTATATAAAATACATTTTTTTATTGTACTTATATTTATTTTTATATTTCGAGTTTTACGAACACGAATTTGTATATTATTTTATGTATGTATTAAATGAATGCAGTTTTAACAAAAGAAATATTTAAAATTATTCGATAATAATAGATAATCGTAATAACAACGTATTTATACTTTTCAAGTAAGCATTCATTGAAATTTAAATTCAATAGTTTTTTTTATTCTGAAGTTTTTTTTTTAAGTGTCTTTAGTAATTTTATATTTTTTTGTTACTAATTTATGTAAAGTTTTATATTATTACATTTTAGAAAACTTTTTAGTTTATAAACAAATATATAATAACGTAGCACTTTTTGTTGTTTTATAAAATAAGTATTGTTAATAAATGAGTAGTGTAGTAACTAGACTCTTCTGGCTTAAGTTTTATTCATGGACTCTATTTTTTTATACAAAATGTTTAAATGTTGATAAAGTTTAAAAATGTATTAAGATTTTGTCATCTGTAAAATGCAAATAATATTAAAAAAAACTTATCTTAAATACTATTTTAATACAAATAAAACGATTCGACCACAGATGTTAGTGTGTATGAATAAAAAATTATGTCCATTCCATTTTTATGGATACGCTTAGTTACTAAAAATATTACTTTTAAGTCCTAATAAGTAACTAATCCATTGATATTCATTTTTTTTTTTAAACGTGTTAGTTTCAGGTATAAATATTGTTTAAAACTGAAATTATCCATAAATATTGAGTATTCTAACGATCATTATTATTTTGTTATTTTTCTTACTTCATTTCTTACCATATTTTAGAGTATCAAAATGGTTATATAAATAACTTTTTAAATTACTTATTCTTTATAATTCCTTTTATATGTGTTTTATCTCATCTAATAATAATAAAATATGTAAGTAGATCTAACTAGTTTTTCGATTTATTACGGTTATAGTATCACCTTGAGGAATTTTTTTTTATTGAAACCATAACATATGAAACTATGGAAAGTTGCTAGTTATACCAAAATAATTAGTAGGTACAATAAAAACTATGTCTTTACAAAACGTTTTATTTTGCCTCAACAACCAGGTAGATGACAAAAATGGTAAACGGTTTTTAACTTCGTTTTATGTTTATGTTCGACTAAATGTTAAGCAAAAAGTTAGGTAGGTGCTGTGAGGAATTCAAAGGCATTAAATAGTTTAGTGGTCTCGGAATGAACTATATTATTATGACGATAAACGACGTACAATTTTAAAGCAGTTTTCTATTTAATTGTGAATGCGGTAGGTATACCAATTTCGGAAACGTGTACATTACGAATACGCATGATTGCTTAACTCTGATTCAATCCCGCCGCGTTATAACGACATCGATTGATATAATATATAATGTCAATTGTTTATCATAAAATGGGTCACCGATTGGTGTTTTCAGGCATCGATAAACGATGCATCGGTGTACTTGGAGATTCGGATAAAACTAACCAAACTATAATATTTTGTGTTTCGGCAAAATTAACTAATTATTTCGGTTTTTAGTGTACAAAAATCATAATAAATTACGCTAAGCGGCTATTGTTTTATATTGGAAAATGAAAAAAAAAACATTCAGTAATTGTGGATACTGTTATGAATGAGAAGTCCACTTTAAATTTTGTGACGTGTAGCGTAACCTAAAAACAGCTTGCTACTCGTGTATAATAAAAAATTATTGTAATGTATGATACATGCCATTAACCCCTTTCCGGCGTATTGGAAATTCAAAATGTGAGTTCGCTGTCCTTGGCTCGTATTTCGTATATGGGGTGACATATCTGGCTTATCATATACCCCCTTCCCGAGTTTCAAGTATGTTGCAGATATTTTTCAGGTTCTGATTTCACATACAACTCTATAATATTACATACAATTATTTTGTGAGTTGTGCTGTGTTGTCGAATCTGTCACGAAAGCTGTATGAATGTATGTATGTATGTATGTATGTATGTATGTGTGTGAGTGTGTGTGTGTGTGTGTTTAGTTTTATATTCTTTACAAACGGATTCAAACGATTTATTATCAATTATATATCCTACATAATATTATTATGATAATACATAAAATTATAGGCTGGTTTAAAATATTATGACTAACGATCGGTTGTCTGAATATCATTGGACTATGGTTTTGAAAACATAAAGGGAACGGTTGAAATTTATATATTCCTGCGGTTGGGCTTACAGGTACAACGGTTCTTTGTTTTTACACGAAACATAAATCTATTGAATGGAAAACGATATTGGCGATGGCACTATAATAATATGATAATATAACGCGTTGTTTGTCAGCCACAGTTTGTCGCGTATAGTATACACGTTTTGACGGCTATCCAATGCAAACACGAAAAACTAGACTGCTATACAACATAAACGCTAATTGTTCACAAAGGCGGCATATATGTAAGTGGACTGGACAAAAAATTCAAAGGTTTTTTTTTTCCTGATCCTTGCAGTGACATAATATTTTATTTAGGTATATGACCAGCTTTTACTCAGCTTTTGACCATCAGTTTTATTTTTACCCGAGTGGAACTGAGCGATGAGTTCTGTTGGCATAATATTCGCCTTCACCTCCGCTACCTATAGGTACTATAGAGGTAATTAAAAACGCAAAGCGTAAATGTTTTGCTTGACAACCGTGCAAACGAAAACGTTATTCCTAAATTACCCTTTTCTCTACAAACCCTTAAAGAGGGTTTTTCTTGAACGCCCAATGACTGACTGCTCAAATGAAAACAATTTATTTTTGAACTGAAATAAATAGTGTTTATTTGTTTAAAATGATAAACAGCCACGAGCGTTTTTCCAACCCAAATAGATGTCCATGTTATGGTATGTCTAGGCTTAAGTATACAATTCAAGCTAATATATAGTCTGTTGACTGTTATTGAGCAGTTTTTAATTATTTTATTTTATTAACTAGACTGAACATATTATTAAATT
>VUJU01000540.1:0-76005 GCA_009835225.1 Aphis craccivora
ATAAGTCATTATAGGGAAAATGTTACGACCGTTTAAATTTTAAATTTTTACAAAATTGTGTAACGATAACGATTTATCCTCAAACGAATTAAAATATTTTTTACTAGCTGTCAGGCACGTGCTTCGCCTCCGTAGATCGTTGTTTGTAGATTATTGTGGGACTGTTTCTTTGTCTTATAGTTATTTCCATCATAAAATGCAGTAAAGTCTACATACCTTATACCTACGTAAAATAATAATTATTTAAGATGTTCATAAATTCTCATAAATATACAAATAATATAAATATAAAAATAATAAAAACAATTTTTTCTTACATTAATATCATCAATATATTATATAATAATTTTATAACGTCGTTAAATGAATAACAATAATAGTGATTATTAAACAACGACATTGGGCATGGTATTCAATGGGTTCGCATCATACAGCCAATCAGCGAGCTATACTTACTATACTACTTTACTATTGGTTATTATTATTATTGGATGCGTTTAACCCATCTTAACTATTCGAGTCTCGATATTTATTTCGTCAGTCGTAGTTGGAACGTAGTGATCTATACTTCAAACCCCGCCGGACCGTTCAAAACACCGAGCCGTTGTCACATCTTATATACGTCGACAATAATAATTAATTCATCGTCGATCCTATGTACACATTTTGAGGTGGATCGTGGGCGATTGCTCAACTAGAGGTACGCTTTAAACAGTTATTTTAACATATTATGATATATAATATATATAAGTCGAAATTAAAATTTTATAGGAGAGACACAAAACTTATTTTATGTAATTTATTATGTTTCCATTTCGAAATAAATAAAATAAAGATATATACTGTCACCTACTACAGGAACACGTAGATATTTGTGTGTTTAGATACAAATAACATTTTTCAGTAAAAATATGAAAATATCATGTCAAAATATTGTATATATTCCCTAACAAAAGTGGTACTCAAAAATACGGTAAACTGTCAGGTATAACAGTAAAAAATTTGATCAGTTATTTAGATTAGCATTTTATTTACATGATTTAATTTTCAAAATATTTCATAATTTGAATGCTGTTAATGGATATTTGAAATAGTCGTTTTTGTTTAATTTTTTTTTATTATAAATACCTACAATAATAATAATAGCTACAATATTTTTTGAGCTAAGTCAAAGTACTTGAAAATTTGATATCAAGTTCCTAGTTAATTAGTCTTATACTTTTATATAGGTAGTGATTAAAAAATTATAAGAATACATAGGCATAATTTCTTTTAATTGGCATTTGTAGTTGAAAATTTAATACATGATTTTTCATAAGTTTGGCGTACAATAATTATAAAATTACTTAAATTTTGGGGTATTCATTTCATTAAAACATAAATCACATTTTTCACCGCCCACTGGAAAATATATTCTAGGCTGACAAATCATCTTCGATCAGAATCGTTTTTCGTATGATACCTATCATTGGACTTAAATTTAATACATCCATCATTGTGACCTACTATACAGCAGAGCATTAGTCACTTGACCACTATTTTTTTTTTTTTTTTTTTTTTTATCTGAAAATCATAAATAATTTATTTAAAACATTAAGAAATAATTACATTTTTAGTTATTTCAAAATAACAAAAATCTAAAATATGCATTAAAAACGGACGAGACATTAAAATGCATGTCATAAAATGTAAAATTAAATTTTATATTCAGTGTTGTTCAGTCATAAAACACATTTTTATATAAATTGGCTACTTTTTATTTACTGACCAATAAAATACGCAAACACATTATTATAGGTATCATCTCTTTTAATTACAATACATATTTTAAAAGAGACGTGTAACTTATAATAATACGAGTGATGGCACAGCGTCTGCGAGGTCTTCCAAAATAAAGGTATTCGATTTCGATGTATTCGTTATTTTAGACTTTAGAAAACAATAAACTGTAATTTTCTTTATTGTAATAATATTAGAAGTGCACTAGAATATTTTTATTTGCTTTAGAAAATTTTCTATAATATTTTAAGTGGGAGAATCAGATCTGTACTGCTGAAATCGAATTATTGCATGCGTACATTATGTTTTATTAGATTATTACTCTTGTTGAAATTTGACGTCTTATAACCAAATAATAGTCTGTATAGTATGTTATATAATAATTATTACAAAGTTTGAAATTTACTCAAACCTAATCTTAAAAGTTTTCTCCATATTGATCCAAGGTTGTAAACATTTCAAAACTCCACTTCGCACTTCGGTGTATTCCATAACATTAAAACGGTAAAATACTATGATACATAATACATATATACGCGTAATAATGCATTGTCCTGGTAGAATATAATTAATGGAAAGTATTTCCTTTCATAGCGTGATAGATTAAACTTCTACAGACATCATTTGAATCATTACTCTTCTATAATTTAGAGATTAAAATTTTACAATATTATTATTACACACATTTTGAAACAATATAGTGCTAGTTATGATTAGTGATCTGTTTATAGTGAAATTATTGTACATGTTCTTATGAGCTACATTGTTAGACTTTATGAATGCGTTATAAGTTTGAATAAGAATTATTAGTCTCGTTTATATCAATAATTTATTTTGTTTTTGATTAATTTTTCTATGATATGTTTTACGTTTCTAATAATTGGAATGTTGTCCAGTTCAATTTATAATAGCAGTCTGAAAAATATGAAAGATTAAGTCATGCAGATTGTGGATAATGTCGAAAACAAATTTTCATTGTTTTTTTTAAATTGTTAAAAAATAAGCGTATTCACTACTATATATTTACTATATTATTCATGAGGTGTTAATAATAACGCCTATTTGGAACTCTTCCATGATCAATATCACTCTAATAAAAACAAAAACATCTTTTTTCATTTGGAAGAAAACTGTGATGGGAGTGATAACTTAATTTCAGCTAGCTATATATAAAAAAAAAAAAAAAATATTAGAATACTTCTTCGGTTTTCGAACTCTGTTATCATTATGGCTTCTCGTGGAACACAGTAATTGTCATACTGTCATAATTTATAAGACATAATATAGTACTGAAAATGTTCTACTTAGTCAATCGTCGTTGAAGGTTGTAAAGTACAAAAGTTATTGTTGTTGTTTTTCTTCGTCTATGACTATTATTTGAGGGATGGGAAGTAAATAATATATTTATTCAAGTCATAATCCGATCATTAACATTTTCATATAAAGTGCTATCTCATATATTAAATAATAATGGTTATTGTGGTAGTGGATAGATATCGTTTAAAATGCTAGTCTTCTAACTCGTCTGTGTATTATTACAACGTAAATAATTATAAGTATTTAGATGATGATAAGTAAATAACATTTATTAAAAATTTAAAAATTAATTTTTGTCTGTATTTCATGGCATATTGTTACTTGTTGGGTCAGACTAACATCAAGCAAACATTGTTTTATAATTTGAATCATTGAATTCTGAATAAAAGAAAATTCATTGTCTTACAATAGTCTGTAATACATCCTCGTATTACAAATAAAAGTCAGTTTTAGTAATATAAAATTCAATATAAGTACTTAAGATATATTATTTTTGTTACACTTTAAGACTAATTCAATACATGATTATTTTAAATTCATTTTTTTTATTATTTGCAAACGTTGAAGTTTAGATTGACATTGTTTGAAAACATTTATAAGTATTTTATTTTTACCTTTTATTGTAACTTCGTAATATGAACGTAAAATGTTTTATTTGTTTATAACAGAGACAGGTACTTTTTGTTTTTTTTTTTTGGATCCGGTACTCAGCTATTTCATTAAATTGTTTATATATAACGATTAAACCCGATATTAAATGATTCCAATATATTCTTTTTCAATTTAAAGTTTAGTATTTTTTTCTAAATAAACATAATATTAATTTATCAAAAAATTTGATTTCATATACCGACAAATTAATGATGGAGATAGAAAAATATTAATAACCATAATAAATTCTGATGATTTCTATTTAAATACCTATGTAAGTTTCGATTACCTACTTTAAAATATTTTAATCTGGTTTTTTCTTGATCGGTTCACAATATTTTATGAGTTTTCGGGTCCCAAATTAGATTCTTTTCGGTTCCGTTTTAGCTTCTAGTTTATAATGATTCAATTGGTGCACCATTATATGTTTCTTTCGCAAGTGAACTTCTGAGTTTTCACGCTCCCTTATGAAATCAGTATATCAAATTTCTTTAGCGATTTCACTTGATGATTCCATCTCAACATTTCTCGTAAATGTCTTATTTATCATATAATGTTATTGTCTTTTAGATTAAGCTCTTTGAAAATATATATTTTGTATAATAAATAAATTCTTAGGTCTCATTAATTCTTTTGAAGTAATAAATATACTATGACTTTAAGCATTGATATTAAATCTGTATAAAATAATATATTATGACAACAGATCAGTTTAAGTCTTGAACATATTGCATAATAAAATATGTAATGATAAATTATAATACTAAGTATAATATATAATATATATTGTATTCAATATCTGGTTGTATACCTAAGACTTTATATATTATGTAATACACTTGGGTATGGTGTAAACTACAGCTTACTGTTGCATGTAAAAATAACACCAGCAGTTATACCTAATCTAACTTGAACGCTTTATTATTATTATTATTACCGTGTTGATTGTATAAATATATTTTATTTAATAAATACAGTTTTTTGAACTGTTTTTTTTTTTTTTAATGTATTAAATATAATATATTATGCATGCATGGTAAATAAAGAAACACAAACACACACGTATATATGTATGTATTTGTACACATGTTGTTATTAAAGCAAGTTGTATTTGTGTGAAGAATGGTTAAATTTAAATAAAATAGATTTTTAAATATCAGGATACCTATAAAAAAAATAACCACACATTTATTTTAAAATCAACACGATCTCATATTAATTTTGAAAAAACTAAAAGCTCTAATACTCAATAACCATTGTTCTATTAATACATCGTCATAATATTATAATCATTCAAATGTTCAAATTTATCGTCCTCGAATTCATACGCTGCTAACACGTAGTAACGCATATTATCTGAACGCCGTCTTAAATCGTCTACTGCTCTTGGACCATGCAAATTTGACACCATGTGCATTAGGTTCGGCTCACTCGTTTTGACCGTAATATTTATATGTGTCATAACAATAAATTCGTAGTGGAATACTATGATAAAATCATATACATTGCACAAAGACTTAAAACAAAAAGTATACATTTTAAAATGGATGACAGGATATTGTTTCAATTGATTTTCAAACTCGTTATATAGAAATAGTATGAATAGTGGTATGGCTAATCCAGGTTACGTCAACGGTAGAGGGCAAATCAAAGTATTTTTTATTTATACAGTATGAATTTATTTTAAATGATAAAGTATGTTAATCGTTTTTACTAAATTTAGTGTTTGTAAAAATTATAATTTGCTCGTTCATTATAAAATGGTCGCTTTTTAAAATTACGTCATGGTTTTCTCTTTACTATCATTTAATATTGTTATATTAATTAGGTAGGTACTGCTCTATTTCATTAAAAACATGTCTAATTCTATAATCATAAATAAGTATAACTTATAAAATATATAATTATAGTGAAAAAAACTGATTGTTAAATCACATAAATCACATAGAACAGAATTGGCGTAAAAAAACAAAAGTCTGTATGCATTTTTTTTTTTTTTTAATGAAAAACGAATTTTCACATAAAAATAAATATAATATATTAATTGATACTATAATATAGCGTTCATTTTAAAATAACATATGTATATTATACACAAAAAATTACACAATATGTTTATTATCATTGAGATAATTATCGAAAATATTATTATATTATTATTAATATTGTTTTTCGATTGTTATACTAAAAATAAGTAATAACTTGATAGTTTATCATTATATTTCATCCACTGAAAATAGTGACGCCATTGCACAAAACACGGTCAAATAGACAAGTAGATCAATTAAAAGTATTTTTGCGTTTCTTTATAATGACTAAAAATATCAAATTCGTAAAATACTAATAAAAGAAGTTCTAATTACATTGAGTTACTAATAGTACTGATAGTTTAACATATTATGTGTTAAATATGAGTGAATGAGTGAACTTAACAAATGAGTTATAATATGAACAAATAAAACAATCCGGTAATTTAAACGAACGATCATGCAATGCAGGGTTAAACACGTTTATACTATATTATTTATGAAATAAATTAACAAATCACAATAAATAACTAATAATAATAATAAAATAATTTATAATAATAATAAATAATACATAATAGTTCTGAATATATTAAAATCTGTACGCTAATTTTTTTTCCTAATAATTAATCAATTTCCAATCATTTATTATTATATAAGCAATTTATAAAATATTCACACCCAATTTATTATTTTACTAAAAAAAAAAAAAAAACCTGTGAGACGATGGAAAATATAATAATAATAATAATATCTATATAACACTGTATTTCCTAAATAATTGAACGGTCTGTTCTCCAAAAAACAAAATAAAAATCCCGTAGACCCATGACTATCATTTTAAATCAGCGGTTCCCAACGCATGGGCCACGGCCCACTTTTGCGTCGCGAGCATCACGGTAATGGGCCGAGAACCATATAATATTAAATATTATAGGTATATAATAAATTATATGCATATGAATACGTATATAGGTGTGCTATTAGTGGGCCACAAATATTTTCTTTGCAAAAATGGTGGTCCACACAACTAAAAAGGTTGGGAACCGTTGTTTTAAAATAATTATTTTTATTTAGCCAAATGTAAGATTATAATATTGTCATTTATATTGGTGACATTACAACAACGATGCATTATATATTTCAACTTATTTTATATAACTTATGTGATGGTATTTTTATTGCGCATTTTGATTTTCCTTATTTTTTATAATTTTCTCGTTTTGGTTTTATGGTTTTTAATTTCGTCACATCTTATTGGATAGCATATTCTTTTTAACATCGTCTTCTCTTTACGATCGCATGATTTCTTTTTGTTTTTTGTTGTTTTTTTTTTTTTGAATGTATAAAGTAATCGGTCGTTTGGCGGCTCAGACATTATTTAAAGTCTGATAGTAAAAAAGCTATTTTTCTCACACCACTACTCCTAACACAATACGGCCCGTCCGTTGATACTGAAACGATGATAACACTGCTCAAATATAATATAATCTGCGTGTAACTTTTTGTCGCTTTACTTGAGTAAGTTTTTATCGTAACTCATAATATTATGCAATGTAACTGTGCATTAATAATTTAGCTTAAATTATGCACATGATTTCTTCAGACCATATTCTAATGCATCCCAGTGTTTGTAAAATGACTGTTGAATTATGACGGTTGTTTTTTGTTCGATACACAAACAGATAAAAAAAAACGAAATAGGCAAGACATGGTAGAACGTTTTGACGGACGTTTTCTAATGTTATCTAATGTTATCGTTATCTAATGTTTTAAATTTTACATTTATGATGAACATTAGTACAGCTTAATAAAGTTATTTAGAAATAATAATTTCATAAGTTTTAATAATTAGGTATATGAATAAAATATGCCTTATATATACTTATATACACACAATAATATTATTATCTAACCATCTTGAATATGAAATTTAGTTAGCTTTAATTATTAGTTTATATATTTTTTAAGAAATCATCATATACATATTCAAAACTAAAAGTATTCATATTCATAATGATACAAAGAATATGTACATGGTGTTTTTTTGATTCGAAGAAGATTTTCATTTTAATTCATAGAAATTAGATATTTATATCTTCAAGCCGACATAGATCAACTGAAAACAATCAGTAGGTTTCAGAAAAAAAAAAAAAAAAAACTAAAAACATTCTTCATTATTTAGGTACCTAGTATTATATTATGTAAATTTTAATTTTAATAATTTGATTGAAAAAAATAACCATTAGGTACCACATTCAACAAAATTACACAAAGCAATACTAGGATACTTTGTTTTATAATTACTATCGTATTTCTTCAACATCTATCGTTTTTTGTGCACTTATATTTTTATTTATATATTATCATCTTAATGCTCCTCAAAGATCGATTAAGTGATAAACTTTTGTCAGCTAATTCTTCTTAAATACATAACAATAAAATATAATGGTTGTCTATCCGCCCGTTACAGAAAATCTTGATATAAACGTAGAAAATACATTAGGTACACCAAGACTTAGCCATATCGGATTTATGTTCAGCAAATTATTTGGGGTTCAGTATTAGAAACAAAACAAACATTATTCAATTAACTGGTTGAGTGACACGGGGTGTCACTAGTGTATACGACACATGTAAGCACTTATGTAGATAAAATCTTGCGTTAAATGGACAAAAAATAAAAATAAAATAATAAATTATCTGCTTTATCCATTATAGGATTCGTTACATATAAGAAAACGTGATTTATATTTTATGGATTTAGTATTTTAACAGCTCTTTTAAGAGTTAAATTTATTGTCACGCATCATATTATATTATTATGTAGATTATATGATACATTCGAGAAGTATAATTAGATTAACAATCACAATAACGTATAAACCAATATATATATAAGTATACGACTAATTTCTTGAAAGAAGTCAATTTTGAAGTAATAACGTTTAGTGCCCGAAATTTCAGTTTTATTTTTCTCTATGATACGTATCAAGACTTTAAAACAATTGTATAAATGCAAATCAACAAATTATTTAGATTTATCTGATTAACTACTATAAATGTTTGTATCTAAAATTTTAAATATGTGTATGCTCGATATGATATTGTTGTATAAATACCTATACTATTACAACTGTGACTTTTAAAATAATATTTAACTTTAAAAACAAAAATTAATGATGGGACACTATATAAATTACAGATTTTATATCAATCTTCTTATAATTTGACATGTTATGTTTGTATTAACAGATTCAGGACCAATATAGTATGCGTATATTAGAATTTAAATGGTTAAAAATAAATAACACGATAAATCACTATAATATAGTAATCGTACCAGAGTTATATTTTAAACAATTTCAAGTTTTATCGAGAAATACAAACTGTTTATTACGTCTCAATAAATATCGTGACAAATATTTTTTAGCTCTTGATCCAGCACAGCCTAATTTCAAAGACAGTCAGAAAAACGAAAGAGTCGACGTTGACAGCGGTCAGTTCGTAATGGTTTTGCATACGTCGACCATGTTCTTAGGACTGAGAGAGCCGGTGGGTCATGTAGATTTTTACTTCAATGGTGGACAGATGCAGCCGTCGTGTAATTCCGATACAGGTAAATATAATAAAATGCACAACATTTTATTTCAGTCAAAAATTGCTATTTGCCAAGTTATGCCGACTTTGATTACAGTTATTCATAGTACCTAATTAAAAAAAAAAAAAAACCTTAGGTTCCTAAATTCGTATCAAATTTAAGGATAAAATCACGTCATAATTCTTCTTGCTTAACCCAATGGCGAAACGTCACAGCAATAATTACTTCCTTCACAGTTTTCTTGATATTTATTTTTAATGCCTACTCTGCATTATCGATGTATGTATCCCCTTCTCACCAAGCAAAACAAATATGATGGCTTCAAACTCTTTAATATACTTAACTTATCAGAACTTTAAAAACATTTAAGCCTGTTATTTCTTCATACATAATATAATATGTATTGTGTGTGAAAATGTGAATTTTAAAAGCTTATTATAAATTTGAATACGGGTGTATTACCTTAACGTTATTTTATAATTTAATAACTCCTATCTTTGAAACATTAGTATGCTCAAACGATATATGTACTAGAAAAAGTTTTCCAAAACTTTAATTATTATTATTATTAATTACAATTCAATATGCTATGAAAATATTCTTAACAATAAATTTATCAAAAATATAATAATATTAACGTTATAATTGGACATATAATATTGATCGTAAATAAGTTATTGTTGTAAAATTACGATCAATAATTAAACACGAGACTCATTTTTGTAATGAATTATTATTTATTATATTATACTTTGTATTTTATTTTATACATCAGTTTTTGCTATTATACAGGAATATTCAAATTAAATAAATCATCAATTTAAAGGTCCATCATTCAAATTTAGGTATAGTTTTTTTTTAAATCAATTGTTTTAACTATACCAAAGGTCATCATAATATTACAGCTACCTAATATGATAATTCAATTTTTTTTTTTAAAACAATTTTAAAAATCAATCTTATTTCGTAATTTTCATATTTTAAAAATAAATGAGTTTTCGATCTTAAGATACAATCAAAAACAGCAATTTGATTTAGTTTTCATTTTAATTTATTTTGATCGAAATCGGAGATTTTCTAAAAGCGATTTTTGAATTAATCTATACATTTATTATTCAGTCGAGTGGTTTGATTGGGTAACATTCCATATAATAGTACAGACGAACAAGACCACCGTATCCTGTCTTTGTAATCTAATCGCTGCAATATCTAGTGAATTCCAAAGATTAGGCTATTTCCAAATAATGCATTAGATCGTCCACCAATTACTATATCTCTGACCTCGCGGTCATCCGGAAATTGATGATGGGCCAATGTAGAAGTCAACAGTGATCGATGGGAGTTCAAGCTTGCGATTACGATAAACAATTTGGTCCTGGTAGCAGTTTTTATTGGAAAACGAGATAGGTACTGTGTAATTTTTCAATTTTTTTGATATTTTTTTGCGTTGTATTCTACAGTCGAAGAAAAAACCAACACAATAATTAGTTAAAAATTAAATTTAAGATCTTAAAATTTAACTGTTAATATTTAACTAGGTGTATATTTTAATTAATAGTTTAACGTGTATTTACCTAAGCTATAGTGAGTGTGCGAAAAGGAGGAATAATAATAGTTGGTTTAAAAAAAAAAAAAATGTTTAGTTATAATTATAATTAATTGAAAGCTGCCCAATCGTGCTATAAGACCTACCTTATAGTGATAATTTAAAAAAAAATATATATTAGCTTATTAGCTACTAATTAGTTTATAAATGAGTTAAGTTGGTATTTTTCTCCACATTCATTTTTATTTTTTAGCTTTCAGAGTTGAATATTTATACTGTTTATTAGTTATTAACTTATGGTACTTTAACCTAATTAACGTTTTTATTTATGTTTTTACATAGCTGACTAAAGTTATTTTTTTTATTAACATGCCCACCTTTAGGTAAACATATAATATAGTATATTAACTAGTAATATATTATAAAAATTATGATTTATATACATTTAACAAAAGTACATACATCATACTGATATATTTTCACCTAGAGGAATTTTTAAGAAAATTTAATTAAACGTTTTTAAAAGTGTAAACATAAATAATAATATTTTTACGTTTTTTTAATGTATTAATAAATTACAATGACGACTAGCTCTTTATTCAGTCAAGTCATCAATGCATATACTGTGGTACGATATTCAATTATGGTTATTTTATCTGGCTATGTATAGTACATAATAGTATGTATTTATAACCAATGGCCTCTACTACTCAAGGTTTATATTTTAATATAAAAAAAAAAAACTGTATTATAAGGTATTGTCTGGTAAACGTTTTTTAAATATAATATTTTCGCATAATCCAAAAAACAAGTCTTGAAGGAAGTAAAATTTTCCATGCGTTTCATTTTTGTTGATATCTCATTATTATATAATGCACTATATACAATTATTATTATTATTGATAAAAGTTATAGCTAAAAGAAGGTATCAAACGAAAAGTTTTTCTTTAATGTTCCTGCGTATTTTGATTCTTTTAGTTTGTATCAACTGTTTGGAGAGTAGAATGTTCAAATTTTAGGTTCAAAGTATTTCAAAAGCTATATAAACATAAACGTTCCATCTGTACATCCCTCAACAGAAGACTATGCATACTATAAGTATATTGTTTAAGACTTTGAAGTTTATTTTTAAGTATTAAAAATCGTTAAGAATTAATTGTTATTTATCGTAAATATTTTACCAACAATTCTGAAAATGTTTTCGTGCTTCATAATTTTTATGAAGGTGCCGGAGAACATTGTAATTTATAGGTTTCTCTAATGAAACGAAGTGTTCATATACCCGAAAAAAAAATGTATAACTTTATTTGCATTACCTGTAAAAATGGTCGATTCTAAAACTTGTTCAAGGTTTAGAAATTATATTAGTTTTGTAATTCACAAATGTTACATCTAACAGATAATATTATGTTCACAAAAGTAAGTGCACGAAGTGAATGTATTGAATGTTATTCCTGATTGGTCATTTAATAAACGCACATTTTAGGTTAACCCTAAAAGAGTGAGTGGTTTCCTTTTTCCGATGTACATTCCTCGAAATACATTTTAAATCAGATTTATCGAAATAAATTGTAGGTATAGTAAGTGTTCACTTTATTGAAATCTATTTAAAAACTGTTCTTTTAGATTTTGAGATGCGTTATTAGGTTATTTATAGGCATGAGATATTTTCAATTTTTTTTAATAGATACATTTTTTTTAAACAATGAATTAAAAATAAAAACTTCAAGATTCAAAAAATATATTACATTTTCTTAAGTATATAATATTAAGTTTTCACTTGGACAAAAAATACCTGACAATTTTAATTATTTTTTTATAAAACATTATTCGTAGATATTTATAACCTTTAAACTTTTATGTAGGTGTGTTATAAATTTAACTAAACGCTATGACATTTTCAAAATATGATAATTAATTTTAAGATAATACTAAATATTTATTATTATGAAACTATTATACTATTATACTGTTTTACTAAAAACGAAAGGTGAATATTGGTTGTAATAAAGTTAATACCTAATAATAATATGATAATAAAGTGCAATGTTTTTAAACAAAATTAAAATAGACCTACCATAATACTTATATTAGTAAAATAGATTACTTTAATAATAACTTCAAGAAAACATATTATTGTGAACTATACTTGGTGCTATAGGACATAGGTTATAGTAATATACAGACCGTCTCCGCTCAAAATCGTTTTTCGCCTATATGGCTAAGCGGTAATCACTTGCCCACCATTTTTTTTTCTATTACGATTATTATTATTCAAACGTTTAAAATCAAATAAATAAGTTAACGTTCTAAAACTTAATTACAAGTAAAACAATGTTCTTGATATTCGAAACTAATGCATGTGAACAATATTAATGATGGTGGAATAATTACACATTTTTAAACGCTTATTAATTTAGGTCCGGTTTTAAATTTAAAACGTTGCTATAAAAACATAATATTATTAATATTGTTTTTTTAATATTATTGAACGGAACTAAAAAAAAACAAACAACAACAACAACAAAAAAAAAAAAAATGAAATTATAATAACTAAAATATAACTCTATACGAACATGTTGTGAAGTAGACGACGGGCTGAAAAGTGGTAGGTAAAATATTATTCGTATTGCGTTTTCCTTTTGACCGACCCGATCTGCAAATACCGATTTATCCAGAAAAATGTGACCAATTCTATACGTTTAGTGTTAAAATGTATTTATGTATAATCGCGAATATAATATAAAACACACGCGATTTTTGGCGTTCACGTCGGCTTGTCGGCGATCGTGGCCAACACGCCGGCTAGAATTCGAGTCACATCAATTTTATCGTCGGTGGTCAGCAACGTGAACGGTTTCTGTAAGGCCGTCAGACGCCGTGTCTTGGCGCCGACCGCGAGCGCGTACGACGAGTGCGTCTTGAACGCTGACCCGGACAGGACCACGTTGACGGGCAGACCGCTCCTCTTCAGCACGGCCGACAGCCCGGCGGCGATCAGGTTCGCGGACCGCGTGGTGACGCACCGGCACGCGTACCGGAACAGCTCGCAGTCCATGTCCGACGGTTCGTACACGTTCAGCACGTCGGTCAGCACGGTGCGGGCGGCGCCGTCGCTGCCGGGCTTCAAAAACCGGACGTCCGACTCGACCAGCCACAGGTGTTTGGCCTTGAGAGCGTACTCGGTGATCATGGCTTCTGTCGTGACGCCCCCGAACAGCGCCCCGTTGGAGACCATCGACAAAACCATCTCGCGCACCAACTCGGCCATGTACATGCCTGCAATTGTGATGGACCGGAGTCGGCCGACCGCAGAGACTTTTTTTTTTTACAAATGTATATATTTTATTTCTAAACAATAAATAATAATATGCCATACGAGTTTGAAACCTAACAAACTCTTACGTAGTACGTTCCCGTTATAGAAAAAAAATAATCATTTTTAAACTCGACTTCGTCACGAATCAAATTTATATGAAATCATATTTCACCAATTTACATTCAAATGCACGAATTCTCGAGTGTAAGAATCAAACGTATTGTTGCATATTTTGTAGTTTTTGTCTCTTTTGAACCAAATACAATATAAACTCTATAACTCTATACAGGAATAAGAATGAAATATAAACAGTGTTGTTTATGCAAATTTCTAAATATTTAGAGCTTTTTTTTTAATATTTTAAAATATTTTTTATTTATTTCTGTCGTTTGACGATTACGACAGTTTTTAATAGACTTAAATCATAATATTAATATAACAGAAAAGTTTGTGCACTAGGACTAAAGATGTTTAAGATTTTATTTGGAATTTAAGACCGACAATATGGTTGCTATTTAGACTCGTGTCTATACTGTCTAATCCGAGTGTTGCATAATGCAAATAAATTTCCGGATTTTTGCGAAGTGTAAAATCGTAGGTATTAAAACGACATTATAAAATAGCGTATGTCTAAATTTAAAATAAACGCACTACGGTTTTCGATGTAAAAACATGCAAATCCCTCCCCCCGAAAAAATGACTGCATATTTTTGTTTAGTATACGCTTTCGGAGCACACAGAGGATCGAGACTTACTCATGCAAAGCTTTTTAGAGTTTAAAAATCGGAATAAGATTACGAAAATTCTTTTCGGAATAATGTCATATCTCAAACCCTGTAGTGATCTGCGCAGACCATCGCGCATATTGTCAACGCTGCAATTACTCGCCTGAAGTCATTTTCTCGTAAATTTGCTTGCCGGGATCTCGGGATCGGGCGTCCAGCCGACGGTCGTACTCGGTCAACAAGTGGTCGAGGGTTCCGTCCTCGCCGAAAGCTCCCCATTCGGTGTTGACGACGGTGCGGCCGAATTCCGGCACGTAACAGCAGTTGCAGCCGTCGTCCACGACGATGGCGACTCGCGCGTCCCGCGGCCCCTTCATCATGGCCACGCACGCGTCGTTGAGCACGGCCACCGGGCCCGCGGCCACGTCAGCCCGGGCCGCGGCCTTCCGCCACTCGGCCGCCACGTCGACGCCCTGCGCCCCGTCCGCGCGGCCGCCGCCGAACTCCTTGGTCCACCGGTGCAGGTTGGCCGAACCGCCCAGGGGCCCGTCGTGCTCGACCGGGAACCCGAGCCTGAGCGCCACCGGCATACCGGCCCGTCCGAGGCCACGCGATTTCGCTAACGCGGCCAGCTCGCCGGCCACGCGACCGAACAGATCGGCTACCTTGCCGGTTCTCAGGTCGTCGGTGGTCAGCGAGTGTACGTTCGACACGGTCGACGACACATCGAGGTTTTTCGTCGTGAGTTCCGTTCTGAACCGATCGCCGTGGCTCAAGTCCACGCTCAGAAACCGGTTGACGGTGGCCGCGGACGGCCACGGGTACGGCACCCGCGTGTCAAAGCACCCCATCGCGGACGATCCGCTCGCGAGCCACCTGGAACGCCGTAAACCCAACTCCATGGCGTCTGACATGCGGCGCGTCACTTCCGTCAGCTCGTCGTCGGACACCTCGAGCTTCCGGCCCACCTGTTCGGCGTCCATCCGTAAACGGTGCATCTGCGAATAGTTGCTCGCGGGTCTCCGGAAATCGCGGTGAAAGTCGCCGGGCGAGCGTCCGCGGGCTGCCGCGAGTCGAAGATTTCTGGCGATGACGGCGCAGATCTTCGATAACATTCTGCTGCACGGTTTGTTTTTTTTTTCTTGATAATATCGATTAAAATCGTATTAGGTATGACGAATGTGTTTCGTGCGTCGTAAAAAGAAACAAACGTTTATTTTGGTTATTATTATTAGGTACCTACGTTTTATGTGTATGTGTTTATTTTATGCGTTTACGCCGATGACGTCGTTTCGAACAAATTTCTAAATATATTATTATACGTCTAAGCGTTTTATTATTGTATACAGTATACAGTAACTATTAAAACTAAAATTGCATATTAATATTCTTGAAATTATCTGAGACCAAGTTTGAAATTATGGTCATCTAGTTTTTAATTTAAGTTAAAATTTACAATTTGCTACACTAACAATAATTTTAGTACATAAGTAACATAAGTTTAGAATACTTTATATCGCCGTTATGTCTGTTTGTTACCAATATAATATTATACTCATGGTTACAATTATTGTTGATATTACGATATATTTTATGTATTTTCCGTAGTTAGTGTACATAATTATACGTTTGAATGTATTAAGTTAATTTTAATTACGACTGTTGATATTAAGATAATTGTTTTTAAATTGCGTATAAAATTATAGTTATTTATTAAATTACGTCAAAAACCAAGAATTTAGCATACTCAAAAAGCGAGACTTAGGTACTCATTTGTTTTTAGAATAATTAGATATAATCAGTTGCATAAATTCATATAGCACACGATGCACAATGCGAATACAGCTCATTATAAAAACTTCTTCGAAATTGTATGGTTTAATCAGATTCATTTCAATAATGCATTTTGAAATACGCTATTTTGTATTAATTTAGTAATTTATTGTAAAATGATAATATTATAATATTTGATAATATGGCATACAATAAATTATTAAGCGTGTTCAGAGCACATAATAGAGTTGGGTGGATCGGTAAAGTTGTCATCTCGATATACATTACAGTTTAAATATCACAATATGTCCCTTCGACATTTTGTATATAGTATATTTTCATTCCTCCACGCTTGTGTGTTTATTATGTTAATATTTTATTAAATCTTCAAGCTGTATCGATTAATTTATATTTCTTACGGTTGAATCGTGAATTATTTATGAACAAGATACTGCCTGTCTACTTATATATATCTTATATAATTTATGCGTCCAAACAGTAAGGGACACGCCATCGTTGTTTATCGTAGATATATGATTTTTCATCGACATTGATATTTTAATCATAAACTAAAATAATATTAATAAACATTTAAATGCGCTATGTCGGCATGCCATATTTTTATAGAATCATTTAAACATTTTTTTTCTATAATGTAAAAACATAAAATAAATAACATTAGTGTGTGTGTGTGTGTGTGCATGTGTTTGTGTGTTTTTGCGAGTTGTACCACGAACGAGAATCTTTGGAGCCATATAAAATGGATACGTGACGAAGATTTGTAACGTGATTTCTCATTCGTGAACCATAGTAATATTATTATACAGACGGTGGCGGTGTCGACGAGCAGCGCAGCTGTCGATTTTAAACCCGAGTATACGTGCCAATTGTAATATCATTAAAACTTATAGCAGAGTGCCTCAAACGTTCGAGTTCAATTTTTACGTTACCGTCTGTTTGTGTGTATATATATATATATATATAACTAAATTATCAGCTTATCTAGGCTTAAAAGCGATTCCAAAGCTTTGTAAGAAGCTGTTATATTACACAATATATTTATCACTTAAAAAAATAAACAATAGATATACGAGATTGTATATTGTTAATACACAATATTGTAATATCGTTTTTCAAGTATCTATGTTATAATATGCTTCCAAAAATCTTTGTTCGTCATACGACAAAAACACACATACACACACACACATTTATAGGTACTAAATGTTATTTATTTTATATTTTTTAATTTATGATAATTTTATATAGGTATTTAGTGTAAGAAATTCATGATTTTTTTTAACTTTATACCTTCTATAAAATGTAGTTATTGACTAGTTGATAAATAAAAACTAAGTTAAAAAGTCAACTTAAAAAAATGTAATTAGTTGGTTAAGTATATACCTAATTAACTTAGTTAATTAATTGCTTATGAAATGCATTGTCAAAACTTGGCCTTTTCCAGTTAATTTTAAACATAATACATTTATTTAAATTAATGCTAGCTTTAAATATCTATATTTAACTGTAGTTAAAATTAACTAACTAAACTTTTTTTTCCAAAATATCAAATTTTGATTATTTAAATTCATGAAAGATTGCTAAAAATATATACTTTTTATAGGTATAATAGTAACTCAATGAAAGTTTTTAATATTTTAGTTTTAAACTTTAAACAATGTATGTAATTTTTAAAATGATATAGTTGAATACTTAGGTTAAATAATAGTATTATTATTATTATTATTTTTTTTTTTTTGGTACAACTTTCTTAAAACATAGCAACACATATTAATAATATTACATTGATATTAATTTAAATAAAAAAAGTATATTAACACAAACAATATTTTGTAATCAAAATTAACTATACTGATGGTAGATTATATTGATTTTTAAGTAGTAGCTCGGTTAGTAGTCTCCATATTAATGTCAGTAAAACATAAAAATAATATATTGTTAATTGACAAACAAATATATATATACTAATATGTTTTCATTTAATATTATTCCGATGATATAAAATTCTTCTGTTATTTAATGTAGTAATGTATATAAACATATATGCATATTCACAATACATGATGTACAAACGCGTATTTTGTGTTAATATAATACCTATTATAATATTTAAATAATAATTATTCATATTTTATGAAATCATTTACTGTATGTATATTATATTTCCTTTATTACTACCGTTTAATATGTATATCGCATACTTATAATGAAAATACATTTAAATTCAATATTATTTTTTGTAAATGTTTAAAATCGTAATAATAATAATGAAAACGCTCTCTGCTACATTAGATACTGTATAAACGTATCTACCGTATTATTATATATATATATATATATTATATACAGTAGCATGGCAATTGATGCAATTTTACTGGACATATTATATTTTTGTAGGAGTTTCTCTGTTTGTTATATGTATTGCTACTACGAGCAATTCAATTGATTTCATATAGTCAATATTCCAAGAAAAATATTGTAATACAATATCCATCATCACAACATAATAACCATTACTGATGACTGTAGTGTTATAGATATATAAGTACATGACATCGGTGCATCGCATTCGTATTGTCGGATAAGAACTTCGTGTATACAGTTATTAATCGCGATGGATATACATGTCCGTGATGATAGATATGTGCGTGTTTGTGCTGAGTAAAGAGGAAAAAAAATATTGAACGTAAGAATAAATAAATCAATAACTACCGGTCTCACACACCGTCTGCGTTTTCTTATGAAAACCTAAATTATTTAGGTGCTTATTAACTCCACTGCAGAAGGTACCTATTGTCTAGAATTGGATTACAAATGTCGAATTAATGTAACGACTAACGAATATAATATAATATAATTTATCATATCCATTCACAGCTTAAATATATAATTTGTATTTATTAAGATATGCAAAAAAAAAAAAAACTACCATGCCTACTATCCGAAATCCACTTAACACTGCAATATCGTGTTAAATGAATACTGTAACTTGTAATTCCACGTGAAACATAATTTTATATACACGCGTTTTCATTTAATAATAAAAACTCAGATCAGTCCGTTATGTGTACAGATAACAAACACGTAACTGTAGTATTTCAAATAGTTTTCATAGAATATAATATATTTTAATTAAAATAATATAATTTTTCAGTTTGTGGTCATGTAATAGTCCTTAATTATTTGGCTGATTCATTAAAAAATTCAAGTGAATTTAAAGCATACCGGTGTCATACGTTGAGCGATTGCGAGAAAAAAATCGTTGATAATAAAGAACCAACTATTGACATGAACATAAACACACCAAATTCGTGAGTAAAAATACTAATTTTTATTATTTTTATTATTTGAAATAAGGTTTAGTATTATAATATTAGTATGTATTATTTGAAAAATTAATAGCCAGTTAAGTGTAATAGGTACATTTTATAATATATATAAATAATAATAATAATAATATATCATATAATTATATATTACACTTGTTAGAGTTATTTAACTGATAAAATTCATTAATTAGTAAAGTTTAATTATTTTTTATTCATTAATTTATAGTTTTTCAAAAGTCGAGACATTACATATTTTGCGTAATATTTTTTACAATGAAAACGTTGTTGATAAAATCAAACTAGAAATATAAGTGTATTCTTACCATCTTACCCAATAAAAATATAATGATAAATCATAACAAGCCATTCACAGCGCTAGAAGAATATAAATATGTATAAGGTACAAGATCAATAAAATATTATTCACCGCATGAATGTACACGAAGAACAGAACTTTTGTATTTAATTAATTTTAATTTCAGCGATATAAATTTTCATGCTAAATTTCCAATATTGACATTCGCATATATGTATATTTCTATACTTAAATGTTATTATTTGAAAAATAGTTTTCCTCTTAATGCTACTGGTTGTGAACAGCGATTTTAAAATTGTATTTTGTTCCATATGGTATATTAACTGAAAACTGAAATAAATAACTGTAGTAAATATATGGGTCTGAACACTCTGAACAAAGTGAAACATCACAATACATGAAAATGTATTTCTTTTTATGCAATGATTGACATATTTGAAATTGATATTTTCTTAAACTTAAATATTGTAGTTTAAAAAATAAACGAAAGAATTATTAAAGAAAGAAAAAAAAAATAATAAAATGATTTATTTTCAAAATATAAAAACTCTTGGATTTTGTAATCGAAAAGTCGGAAAATTGGTGACAATATTTTTATTCGTAATAAATATGAAAAAATAACACTGCATAAAGTTTCATAACGCAGGATACAAATAATATATTATATTGGACTTAAATAATAATTTATTCTATCCTCTAAAACACCTACCTACTTACTTTCCAAAATATTGTTCGTAATGTAACTATATCACACAACAAACATAATATAATATTATAATAGTATAATACAATTAATAAATTTTTGCTACTATATACTAAAATGATATTAAATAATTAAAATTAACGAACATTTTTCACAATTCACAAATTAGCTAACATATTATATATAAAAAAACTTAACTTAATGCAATGGTGGATTTTAAAATCATTGTAAACAGATCTTTAAATGATTATTTATTACAAACATTATATACACTATATAATGGCGCGATATAAAAAAAGTGGAACTTTCTCAAAATATTGATTAATTATAAAATATTGTATTACCTATTTTACAGAAGTATTATTAGTGGATCTCTGTTTTCAAAAATATGATTTAGGTAATTTTTAAAATGGTCATATCAATAGTAGTTTATAGTACTAATCAATCATTCAATAAATTTTACCAACCTATTTGTATATTTTCTATCTTTGTATAATTTCAACACATATCGAACTTTAGATAGCTTATAGGATAAAGTTGAGCATATATGGTATATTGATATATTTATTAGATTCAATTTGGTTGAGTAACTTATTATGTTCATTTATTGTTACGTTGAAATCGATTTTACAACAGTTTTTGTCGGTACACGTATTATATTCTATCACGCAGCTCAAATTTCTTCGCCGGTTAAACATTTTATCGGTAGTTTTTGTATCATTACGAGAGAAAGGGTATACAGCCACCGTGCGTTGCCTGTTCTTAAGTGATTTATTGCTACTTCATTTTTTTCTTGTTAACTATACACTTCCATCTATAACGGTGTCTGATTTTGATTCTTTTAACTCATTTTCTTTTATTTATACACTCACTGCCTTTTATTATACCATTAGTTTCTTATCTCACAAATTAAATTATACATATTTATGTTTTGTTCTATCAGAATGCAATGTTCTGTAACCTAACCACCATTGTAACCGATGTTTCGTAACCTAAATTTTATAATATAGTAATGAAGAATAACGGTGAAAATGTATGAACTGTTCAAAAATATTTAGCCAAATAATAACTATACAAATATGTATAAATTATGTTCTGCCGTTGAAAATGTTAAAACTACCTTATGCACTATAAGGTAATTTTAATTCAGTGTATCATTTTATTGTGTTAGAGTTTACAAGTTTTTAACGGTGTTAAATTTTAGATAGGTAAATTCAATATGATAAATATTGAAAATTCCGTTATTATTTATATTTTTCTAACACATCATAATATAAATATAATATTGAAATGAATAAAGCTTTTTATAACTTCTGAAATACTGACAAGAGCTCGAACACAATTGCCTCATGCCCTATCCAATTTTTTATGTTTCATATGCAATAATATTATTATAATCAAATTTATTGTTGTGGATAAATATGTATATATATAATCATATACCATGAGTATATGTAATACCTATATACTATCATATTTTATAAATAAATAGAAATAATAAAATATTGTACGTAAGTTCTCATAATTATAATTTAAAAATGTATTCTTGGATTTTCAGAACCAGAGGATTGTATTCTGTATTACCAAGCAAAAAGAATTTAAAAATATATTCACGTTTGTAAGTAAATCAAAACATTTATCTTAATATTACCTATGAGAAAAATTACTTTCATGGAGGCAATGAATTATAGTTTATTACGTGTTTGAAATTCCATTATTCTCAATTATTATTATTGATAAGTTGTATGGTATAATTTAAAAATAATTGATATTTTGGACGATTGAATTTTTAGTTTTTAAAATTAGTGATGATAAACATATATTGTATTGGACTCGTTCTAAGACTCAACCACTTTAAACTATTGCGTAAAGCATTTTTTGAATTCGGGCTTGTAAAAATGATTAAGTATTTTTTGGTGTTTTGTATATGGTATGGGAGAAAACAGTATTTCTTCATATAGTCGGAGATCGTTTTTTTTAGTAACGTATTAACGGCTTTCGGGTGGAAGCGAGAAGGTGTGCAGTGGTTATAGCTCAAGAACTGGAAGAGTTTAAACAAAACGTTTAAAATGAACAATTTATTAACAACACGCACACACGACACACACTCGACGCATGAGTCACATAAACAATGCAAAGTCGGTATCGGAATAACCTTCCAATTCACGCTATCGGGAACCTATGGTTAATTGAATGAGCTGACGTGTATCACGGCGGCTGCATATAAATAATATAATATCATATTATAGGTATCGTAGCAGAATAGTTTATATTTGAACCCAGTGACCGGCTAGATAATAGACCATTTGCGCGCCGCAATGTTTAAAAATAAAGGTCGAAATACATCGGATGGAAATGAAAACTAAAATCCAACAAACGCCAAACGTATAAATAAATAAATAAATAAAGCCCTCGCCTGCAGTCTGTGAACCGGCGGTCGGATTGGCCTTTTATCAACGCGCTGCAGCGCCGACGGTGCGCGGTTCAATGCGTTTCCGATACATTACGTCCAGGAAAAAAATATTTCAACTAGTAATGTTGTGTAAACGAACAAAAGTGTGGTAGGAAAACACGATAGTCGTATGAATTCGTTTTCATTTTGTGCCGTTGTGCGTTATAAAATCGATAAATTTGCAATGATGAGGTACGCGCGATGCCCAATCGAATATATAATTAATACGTTACGTACGATTTTATGTGCATAAGTCGATCGAAAACGCTGAACATTTTCATATTCTCGGAATATCATAAAGTTATCACAACAGTAGTTTGTTTAGCACAGAAAAAAAAAATAAAAGGACATATGTCACAAATAATCAATTTATCTGTCTTTCAAACGCAATGTTCATATTTGGTAAATTTTTATTTTTATTTATTGAGTGGTCTGGTAAAAAAATAAAATCAATCTGGTGTGGTGCAAGAGTTACAGAAAGGTTGATCTTGTCCAGCAATCAGGTGCTTGTGTGTTTGGTGGGTATGTCCAATTTTAAGTCTGTTTATTATCATTTGTATTCTTCGTGGGAGTGATTTGATGTGTTCCCAGAGAACGATGGCTCATTTTATTTCTTTAAGTTTATTGTAACCAAGTAAACTCCATTTTTTTTTTTTTTTTTTTTTGTATAATTGATTTAAGTTTAGGTTTATTAGGTGTTTTGTGTCTGTATGCGATGTGATATTCCATAGCAACGCGGGTTCTTTGGTTGTATTTTAAGCTATTTAATCACCGCTAATATCCACTTGTGTCCAGATATCCAGACAAATCTGATGTACCTACTTTTTAGTTTTTAACTACATTTCCACATTTGCTTCAATATGGATTTGTTTTTGTAGGATTGTATACGTTTTTGAGCGCGCTGAATGAGTCTTTGTGTATGGTTATGCAATTATTTCTCTGCCTAGGTAACTTATTCCGTGGATTAATAGTGCTAAATATTCTGATATTTAATTTGAGCTGTGTATTGGGATGAAATGAGATGTTTTGATGTTAAGATGGATTGTTGTGATTGTGTTTCTCTCTGTGTTTTTTGAATCATCTACATAGATTTTTCAGCTTGATGGAATTAATATATATATTATATTATACAAGTATGTATTTCATTTTATTTTTCATAATATGATAGGTCGAGATAATAAATAAATCAGTTAAAGGTATCTCGTGGGGGTTGTTTGGATCCTGGTGGTCAATTATATTTGTAAAATCAATATTGGTGTAATCTGAGGCAAAGGTGCTTAAGTACCCATATTGTATAATTCTATATCATTTTGTAAGTTTTCATCATTACTGATAAATTATCACTGATAATATTTAAGTTTGTTATGTTTGATTTAATTTTATACATATTGCATGGATAATTTCCTTCTGTTACTGACTGTGCTTTTATAATATTTTCTTCAGACTTTTCTTGTCGTTTAAATGCCATATGATTTTGCGTTTTACATAAATAATAAGTGTATCGTCAGATATAAATGTTGTATAATCTGTATCATTTTAATTAATTAGAAATGATTTTGGAAGCTTATCTTGGTCTTCTGGTCTTCATAGCTAATGATTTATAGGTGACAAAAACTTAAAATGTGATATTTCTTCATGATCTTATGTCAAGTTAGTTGAATTATTCGCTATGGCGGCGTTCAAGTGTTGGAATATATGTTAAATTATATATTTTATTTTTATTTGTATTGTGCGTTTTATAGGATTTTAGTTGCTAATCATTTATTATAATAATTGGGTGGTTATTTATATGGAAGGCGGAAATGATATTGACTAGTTTGACAATCTTGCCGATAGCAATAATGTCATTTTTGTTCGGAAAAGTTCTATTTATTCCAATTAGTATTGCTTGTTTGTTTTTGGAATGGGTATGTTTTCTACAGTTGAACTGAATGATTGTTAACATCTGCGAATAATGATGATTCGTGTTATCGTGCTGAGGAGGTGATATTCCGCAGTGTAGCGGCTTGTTGAATTAAAGATAATAATTTTGACGTTTTGGTTTTTAGAGTTTTTAGCATTTTTATACGATTAGTTTTATTTGATGTTTTTTTAACGATTGTATTTATGATACTTTGTGAGTTTTGGTGATTGAATAGACTTTCTTAATGGTGTTTTTTTTTTTTTTTTTTGAAAGCATGTTTTAATGGGGAGGACTTGAGCCTTGAGCCCTGACTTTTTTTTTTTTTGTATCTAAGTAGTACCTACTTACGTGTGCTTATGATATTATATAATAGCCATAATTACCTGTACGTTTACTGCATCGATTATTTATTATTGAAACTATTAAAATCGGAACTGGCTAAAACGTTCTATTTGTACGTATAGTATGGACACAAATTGTTGATTTTTATAATCATTTATTGTATGATTTTATACCTAAGGATTACTCAACCAAGCATTACGCGAATTATAATAATATTGCACGGAAGTAGAGTCAATATCACAATGATATCGTGGTGCTTTATTTTCATCCAAGAATTGGGTGCGAGTTCGAAGAATTACTTATAAACTTTTTAAACACGCTCTTAAATTTATGGAATTATCTCAATTATTGTCCTGGTTTACCGTGTATGACCAAACTAAGATTTCTAAAACATAGTTATAAGAAATTTTCTCGAATATATCTAAGTTTTATATTATTTTTCGATAAATATTATGTTACCAGATATATCATCTGTACCTAATACCTATTGTACAAATATTGTCCATTTAGGTACATAAACCATTGCAGTGGTTCATTATTTTCTTGATAAACCAATTAGAATGATGATTATACATTTAAATTTAAAAATGTTGTATTGATAAAATATTGAAATATAATACATTGTATTTAATGATGCTATGAATATACATAATATTATATAAATATAATTGATCATAGTTCCATTTTGAATAGTTAAAACTTCTAACATGATTCTTAAGTTCAAAACCGTAGTTTTTATTAATATATAGGAAGTTTCAATAATAATAATTATATTAAAAGTTCTAAAAATCCTTTAAACATATTCAATGTTATACATTTACAATCAAATATAGGTATATTACGTTAAATTATTAGTTTATTATGTAATTTTTTTTTTTATATGTATAATACAATATAATATTATAATATTATAAAATGTTATTTGTTTGTACGTTAACTTATTATTTTTCAGCTTTTTAAAGTGAAGTGTGAAGATTTTAAGACACTTATTTTATTTGGAGGAAACATTCACGTATTCATGCAAAGTACAATGTTTAATAGTATTTAAATTTTTACATTAATTCCCATAAATACATAGTGTAGATATTTGATGTTTTATTTATTCAGGATTAATATTTATATTGTATTATAAAAACTATATTATGTAACACAAACAAATTGTAATAAAATATTGTAATATATCCCTTATAGTACTTACGAGTATATATATTTATAATCATATAATATACCGAAAGTCATATATTTCATTTACCTACCGTTAAACAGCACTTTGATGTTTGGTATATCTATTTTGTTTGAAAACTATTTTTTATGATATTATACATAATTATTATAATTCCCACTATAATTATTATTTCCTTCCATTTATAGTTAATTTATTATAGTGTTTAAAAGTATTTTTAAATCTTATACATGCCATTATTTTTCGTTGCCCTTAAATATACTATGAAACGAAAAAATCCTAATAAATTAACTAGTTTAAGAGAATACTTTAATTATTAACAATACACAAAGGTACCTAATAATTTTTAGTATTGTAACAGTGGAGTTTTATTTAAATCATAGAATATTTAGTACAAATATAAAATATATTTGATACCTAACTATTACTCTTGACATTTAAATCTTTAACAATTATTTATAAGAGTATAATTTACCATTTTATTTTAAAATAAAGAAATCATTTTAGTTATTTTATTAATATTAACTGGCGCATAAATGCAGAATATATATTGCAATACCAAAATATCTTACAATACACCTTAAAATAGAAAAATAAATTATTAAATAGAACATAATATAGTTTAATCATGTTTAACAGTTTTAAATATAACAATATTGTTTTTAGTGATGGTTAAACAATGGCAACATGAATAATAAATATGGCTACATGACGCATGTGCATCCTCATTGACGAAAATAAATAATAACGGTTTGGTTTAAATTGGCAGTTGTTTTAATATTTAAAATATTTATGTTAGCTGGTAACTAAATTTGAATCAATTAAAATAATTTAATTTGTATACAATTATAAACTAACGATACTTTACATCACTTATTATAGCAATGATTTCATAAATTAATAAATATGCCTCAAAAATAAATACAACATTATGTATAACTTTATAACTTCGTAATAGAATACAACAATTTTATTTTGTAACTAAACATAAATTTATCAAAAATTAAATTCTTAATCAGAAAATTAACATATTATTAAAAAAAAAAAAATAATAAAAGAATAATAATAACAAAAAATAAGATGAAAAATTACTTACAATGTTATAATTATATTTTAATGAACTCAAACAACTCATTTCAAATTGTTGCCAGTGAAAACTGTGCTAGCTTTATATTTAATCTAGTAAATGTATCCTTAAAAAAATCTAACATTTTGTAAAAAAAAGTTAAATCTAATAAAAGTACAGCTACACTTAATGGATATAAAATTGGAATAATTTAAATTTAAATGGAATAGAAATATTCAAATTTTTGATAGATACAAAAAAAATAGTAGTCTAAATTGTATATTATAATATTTAAATGTGGATATTTTCATATCAGATAGCAAATACTGCCACAATGTTACAATAAAGATAATCTATTACTTATAGTTGGTATCATCATTAACTTTCTATAATACATGGAGTCGTCAAAATTAATTATTGTAAACATGAATTTCGACATCATTAATCAAAGTTTAATACTACACGATGTCTTATTGTGAAATATATGTGTACGGTATATGCGTATTGAAGACAAATTGTTAAATAAAAAATAAAATCTACCTAAAACCGTCGAAGCTTATATTATTATTATTTTGGATTGTTTTTGCAGCGATCACATAACCCAATTATGTATTAAAAAATATTTAATTTATAAAATTTAATTGTATTCATAACATTAGAAATCTTCATATTCGAAAAATAAATATTAATTAATTCCTACTTCAAGAACAGCTATAATATTATCGAATACATTACATGTTTTCCGTTCATGTTTAGTGCGCCTGCATTTTAACCAATGGTATCACGTATTTTGTGTGTTGCAAAATATTTATAAATTAAATGGTAAAGAATACTTATTTTCATGATCATAATAATCTATTATTGTTTTTATTTTAAGCTGTTAAATAAATAATGATGGAACTTGTATCGATATAATAACATTAAGAATATAATAATATTAATAATACTATTATAATTGCATTAAATGTTTGTCCAGAAAATGAAATTCACGAGTGAATCAAAAATGTTTTTTTGTATTCATTGTTAAGTACTAAAAATTAAATAATGAAAAAATATAATACAACATTATTATATATTTGAAAAAATAAATGAAAATATGAATTTCTATTGTGTGTAATGGATAATATGTACAATTAATAATTGTGTTAATTCACATAAACATAGGACAAATAATTCGATTTAAATTCAAACGTTTTGGAATTTGTGATTTTAAATTACAAAAAATAGGTGTTGGTATTAGATGCGACATAATAATAATATGACCAATTACAATCATTTGAGTATTTAGAGCCGTTCTTATTTATTTAATAATAATCTACATTATTATATATCTACATTTTTAGTAAAACTAGTTGCAAAAACATCATCTTAATTTAATTTTAAAAAGATTTAATTTTTTTTTTATTATTTTTAAAATACATTAAAAATGTGTTTTATATAAAGAAATTATGGTATGAATTACAGAATATTTAAAACATATTTAGAACATAAATATAAGATATTATGAAGCATAATATGAACCATTCAGCAATACAACTTAACAATTTAAAATTTAGATTGATTGTTTTAATATTTTATTTTTAAAGGTCTTTATTAGTCCTATTTCTTATTAATCGTCGGTGAATAATTTGTAGAAATATCAGAGAGGACATATTTTTAATAGAAGGTTTAGTATGAAATATTTTATAATGGCTTTTAAAAGTCTGTTTACTGTTTTTAGGCCATTATAGAGGGCTGTATTTGTTATGTATCATGCACCTGTGATAACTCTTACAATGATTGAATGTAAGGCTTAAATAGGGTTTAGAAAGAGCTCGTATTTGAATATCATACATGTATATGACCATACCGGTTTAATGATTGTTTTATAAAATATAAGTAATCTATTATGAGAACTCATGTTATATTTTAGTATAAGCTGAAGCAGATGCGGATGCGTAAGTTATTTTCGTTTTTGTTTAGTGAAGCTTTTGACCAAGTTAACCATTTATACCAAGTTATTTTTTTTTAACAAATGCAGTGGAATTTGTTTGTTATTGAATTTAATTATAGAGTATTCTTTTATCTTTAAGGAAAAGTTCACCTCAGTATATTTTTCATCCTTAATTTTAATTTTACAGTTCTTTACACAAAATATCATTTTATTTATTTTTATAATTCTAAATTATATGTCTTGATATCAGAATTATTAACTAAAGCAAGTATTGTTATGTTATTAGTTATTACCAAATGTGGAGAGGAAAGTTTGATTTATATCTACGATGTGGATATTAGAGAATGTGGGTAAAAGATTACTCTACTCGAGGAAAATCTAGTCTTAATATTTAAAAAAGTTTTGTAAGTCAAATTTTTTTTGACGTACTGATAAATTTTTAAAGTTTTAAATATTAAATAACTGGGGTTAATTGAAAAATTCCAAAAAAAAAAAAAAAAAAATGAACTATTTTAAACCGTATATATATATATTTTAATTATTTTGTTTTATTTTATAATTATATATAAGTATACATTATATGAAATAAATCTGATAAATCTGATATAATGTAGACATAGTTAAAGTTCTATTAATTGATTATTAATGTTATCGTAAATTCATAACGTGTCTACAAAGTTTCATAAACTATGCCATTTAAAAGGCTTTTCTCGTAATTTACACTTTATACACAAGTTTCCACTTAAACTATATGTCTTGTTTTAGTTATAATATTTTGTATAAAAAAGATTCGATACAATATATGTTAAATGTTCCAACATCATTTATACGTGGTTTTATCTACACGAATTCTAATTGATAGGTACCTACTTTAGTTGTTAATATTAGAGTTTTGAGCAATATATTGATTGATTATCTAATTATTTAGAATAATAATATAATCGATCATCAATTATAATTTTTTTCTACAGTAATGGTTATTAGAAACCTTAAGAAATTTTGAGTTGAACAGACCAAACACGGTTTATATGTATATTTTTGTTATTTGTTTTTTTTGCGGTCGCTCATAGCTATCACATGTATTTAAAAAGTATTCTAAATAGTTAAAAAGAAACTGGAGACTTGAACTATACAGGGTGTCCCACGGAGATCTGACAAATGAAATGACAATACAATGATACACATAGGCGCCCGTGTATGTTACCTACTTAATAAGAATGATGTTGATATTTAAAAAAATTGTAAAAAATCAGCTACTTACTTAAATAAATGTTTTTACCATATAAATTTTTCTGAAAATCAGATTTACAAATTGGCTATTTTGAATATTCTGGAAAAAATTTTTATCAATTTTTAAGTTTTTTATTTTCAGTATTAAAAAATAAAAAATAAAAAATGTAGCGCAATTGTTTATGAATTATACTTAAAAGAAATTTTTTAAAAATATTAATTAGAACAAAAGTTATTTCATTTGTCAGATCTCCGTGGGACACCCTGTATACTATACACGACACTCGTAAATATAAAAATTCATTTATTAATTTATGCACTAAAATATGCTCAATAAAAATTATTTTTTTAATATAAAATTCAATAACAAAGTTTTTCATGAAGTGTATTTTTTATCATTTTTACTCAAATGAAAAATTTTCCCAAACAAGTGAAAGTAAGTTTTGTTCTATTTTTATTTTGTATAATCATGATTTTTATAATTAAACACTAGTAAATAGTTAACGCTATTTTCGTTGGTTGCAAAAACTGGTATACTACATAATACTATAATATTATCACATACAAAAATAGAGTTTCACGTGTATTGTTTAAAAAAAAATTATTACTCTGTCCTTCTTCGTTATGACTTTCAAATAGTTAGTCCAAAAAAAAATCTAAGGTGCTGTTAGAAATAAGAAGTGACAATTTGATAATTTTTTTGAGTGATAACAAAAGGCTCATAATAATTATAGTAAGTACTAAGTCGAAGAAACTAGTACGAACATTAATGCACTAATCATTTAATTAAGAAATTAATATTAAGATTCATGAACTATAAATAAAGATAAAAAAAAATACAAAAAAATACTAGAGATGGTATTTGTTATCACCGATAACAAATTTTCACTTCTTATTTCTAACATATTCAACTGTTTATTTTTAATCTCATTCATTATCCTAAAACTATCCAATTCAACCATAAATATCGTACCTAGGTACATTTGTGGCCGTTGACTAAAACAGGCTCGCGTTAAACCACTCATCCACTAATTTCAACTTTAAGTTAAGGTACTTATAAAATATTTGTAGACAATCATATACCAGTTAAAAATTTGGATTTTATACATATAAATAAATTCCCAAAATAATGCTTGGCTTTGAAATGTTAAATCAGAAATGTATACTATCATTCAAAATAATTAATAAAAAAAAAATAATAATAATAACAACTAATATGATTCGATAAATATCTAACCAATAAATGTACATAGGAATGTAAATGAGATTAGTATAAAGTATTCAAATTTGACTTTATATTTGATAAAAAAACAGTTTGTACTTTTTCATATAATGGGTGTTCACCATTAAAATAATCACTCTGTATACTCCCAAGAGATAATATATTATCCATTACTAATGGTTACTAACTTTTTTTTTTTTTGTCTCAAATTTGAGAGCAACGAGGGAATTTTTGTATAAAATAATTTTGTTATTATTGAGTTTTCATAGTAATAATTTTTATGTATAGGCTTAACACAATACGCTTTATTTACTACTATTATATTTGTAACGTCTTAACGCTGTATTATAATTACATTTTTAAGGTTTTTTAAATTAAAACAACGTTTATAATAATTATGTTGATTTTAAATAATTAAAAATTAATGAATCTCTGGTTGTCATTATTTTAAAAATGTTTATACAGGCTATATATCATATACTTGTTTTTATTATTCCTAGAATTTGTAGGTTTTTAATCCTTAAGCTTTGAGCTAGTATAGTATATTTTAAAAGACTGATGTTATTTAAAAAAAATATATAATATTGAAATTCATAAATTATAGAAATATGTTTTTATTAATAAAAATTAAAAAAAAAAAAAACAACTTATAAAAGCAAAGTATAAGCCGTATATTATGCTAAGATTAATTATTAATAATATCATTAAAATAGTTTATTACAAAAAAAAATTGCAATAAGAGTATACGCAGTCGTGACATATTTACAGAAAATGCAAATATGTGATTATTGTAGTATCGCACTTACCTATGTTAAATAACTTTTAATTCTATTAGGTTTTAAATTTATACCATATTATTATATGTTCGTTCTTATCATGTATAGTGTCAATTCACGTCACATATTAACTACACTTGTATATGCAATGATTATCGCGGATTACATTAATTTAATTCGTGAGTTATACGTATATATACGCGCATTTTGTATTCGTAATAGGCTAACGCGAGTTAATTGTTTAATACGATTGATGAAATCGACTTAACTCTAATGCACAGAATCAACGATCGCACGTAAATCGCATAACATTTATTTTATTATATACCTAATAATATGTTATTATGTTTGGCGTTCGACGAACCTACCTCGGGGATCATAGCGTTTGATTCGGATAGAATGTCTGCGTACAGTATTTTACAGCGATTAAAATTGCACATATTATTATATTATATACTATAAGCTCGTGTAATATTATTATTATTATTATTATTGCCATTTTGTTATTATTGTACACGATGTCATGTGCCAGCGGTGGTATATAATGCGATTCGTCGGTCCCAAGAACGGTTCGACAGAGAGGCCAGAGAGCCGTAAAAACGATGCTTCGGGACAAATTGCGGGGTTATGGTGCCCAAAAATGATCGCACAGTACACGTCGTTTGGTCTCCTAGGGCGCCTCTGTATTTTGCTTTAACAACAACAAAAACAATAGAATAATAACAATAAAAATATCCTCTGTACGCGTGAGTCTTAAACACACATTTAATTTTGTCTATATATACGCTAGCAGGAACAGGATGTGTGGCACCGAAGATATGTTATACGTATTATATTATACGTCTAATATAGTAAATTATTTTTCATATTTTTTCCAATAAAAATATTGAGACAATTTGAAACAATTTTAATACTTCGTATAATTGTAGCGAAATCGATTTCCGGAATTATTTAATAGGTACTATTCTTAATTCGTTCTTATTTTGCCGAAATGGTGAAAATCGCAGATGTACTAAAAACTTAGCACCCTAAATTCTACGGATTCAATCGATGTTTGATGTAATAGGTATATATACGGTGATATTTCAATTTGCTCAAATTGTTTGTTCATTTATATAATATTATTATCATTATGATAAATATTATTATATATATATATTCCTTTGCCAAACAGAAACTATGAACATCGGCAATCAACTGAAACGTATATTCAAATATTGACGAGTTTGTCTATGTTCACTGCAACAAATTGTTATGTAATTATTTATTTATTATAGTGACCTTCAACACTTTCCATTAAAAAAATTCACTTTTTCATTTATGTATTATTTACATAGTACACATACAGTGTGATTATATTAATGGCAAACACTCATTATGTCGATAAGTATTAACTGTTTTTTGGAAAATATAAAGTCACACATATATAATTTAAATACTTCATGTTAATCTCATTATTTACATTCCTATATAAATTTATTGGTTATTAGATATTTATCGAATCATTTTAGTTGTAGACCACAAACTATATATTTTTAATGTCATACTATGATACCTGTCAAATATTGAACTAGTTTAAGACCTATACTATAGGTGGTATCTATCACTAAATAATATGCATTGTAAAATATTAATTATTTGTACATACTCACAATCAGTTACCGCCTTACCAGTAATGGCTACAGTGGTTATCATCGGTATCTATATCTACCGATGGCTACAGCAAAACCGAATTTAATTAACCACCGTCGGCTAAGTCCAGTCGGGGTGAGGGTGAGTAGTTGAAGTAAGCCACAAGATGATATCTATTTATATATATACAAAGTCAACGGACATAGATGTCTACCGTAACAATATAATTATAATAAAGACGGTGTTTGGATGGTTCGTTACTAATGTTACTATACATTTATTCGATTGTGTTCGACCTTAAATGTGCTTAATCTACGACATTACGTTACAATAGCTACAGTTCATACTAAAAATAGTAACGTTAGGTTAGGTTAGGAAATCGATTTTGCAGAATACACCACTTTCACAACGATATCAACCTATATTACATATTATCATGTATTGAAATCCTGAACAACGGAAATTCTCGCTAACTTCGCAGTAGCTCCAGTGATATTATACTACGCAATGCCAGTCCGTTAATCAGTGACTTAGGTGAACAAATACGTAATAATATAATAATAATATAATATAATATATATAAAATATTATTTTTCTTGATGACATTTTTTTAGATAACCTGATTTTTGATAATAATGATAATATTATTTAATTTGAGGTGTAATAAAATAATATAGTAAGTTAATAATTATTAATTAATAATCCAGCAAATTTTTGTCAATTAAAAATAAATAATCCATTGTTTGTTTTGGAAAAAAAAATACTTCGGTGTATTGTAGATACGTAAATAATATACCAGGAGTGTTATCATGATTTTTATCTCTCATACTCGCCCACCAACTAATATAACTATTATAATAATATACGCGTACTTTTAATCCACCCACATTCTGCTTAAATCTTAAAACTTAAACAACCGTTTTAATACAAATTAATGAAAATTAATTAGGTATTCAATTTTTAAATATTTGCATAAGTTATTTTTATAATTGGATTTCTAAAATTTTAATAAAGAATTGTGAAAATAAACTGTTTTATATTAACATTGAAAAATGTTGATAAACTGTGCATATTATGTATAGGTAGTAGGTACCTACTGCTCTACTATAAAGTATAGATTATATTATAATTTATAATAATTTTAACTTTCTATATAATAATAATAATAATAACAATAATATAATATCATATATAATAGTAATAATAATTTTTCAAATTTATTTATTTGAATACAATGTTAGCTGATTGGCAGAAATATAATGCTATAATATATCGCAGTCTACTAGTTTGTATAATATACGAGTTAACTATAATATTTATAGGATAAATATTATAGGTATTATAAAACTTATGTGTTTCAGGGTTCTTTAGTTGTTTTTTTTTTTTTTTAAATCGACTTATTGATTTACTTTCGTTGTACCCATGATTATTGGGTAAAATATTATACATATTATATTTTTTCCTAAAGTCATGTCATTATAATGTTCATTATTTCGATATAATTGATCGATTGCACGGTAATATTATTTCTCAATTTTGTTAAGCAAATCGTATAAAGTTATATTTTTATTTATTCGCCATATATGAAGAGGATAACTTATTTGCGATGTATAAACTAAATCGTGGTTTATTTGTAAAATGTTATTATTAATAAAACACTAAGCCTTTGATAGTTTTATGAAATGTTTACCAACCGCATCACGTTTATTGAACAATAATCATCATGGTTATTTCATGAACGCATAATTTCGTATTTAAGTTATTTCACTACATCATACTTGTGTAGGTATTTATTGTGGTATCCGATTAAAGATTAAGGATAAAAAAAAAAAAAAAAAAATAGTTTAGTACTTTTTTTAATAAAAAATGTACTGTTTAAATAGTACGATATATTTTAATAGGCATCTGCTATAGTGTTATAAAATAGACAATTTGTATTGGTAAACACGTCACAATAGTTTCAAGTATCGATCTATCTATTTTTTATACAAACATAATTTGTTGAAAAATTCACACAATCGATTGGAATGAGCATTGTCAGTAAACCATACAAGTATGAGTAAATAAAATTTAAGTCTTTGTTTATTTTAGACCAATTTACCTAGACTTCAGAATTGTATTATACTTATAATATGCGGAATAAGATTAGCGTAGAATTTGTCTGTCACACGACTTAATTATCTTTTGATGAGTTCACACTCGCTCGTTCAACCTGCTCACTTCAGAATTATTAAATTGAGCCTAATATTTAAAACTCAAGTATATTATGTATACATTTATTGATATCCAGGTAAATAAATAAATACTTCCAGAACTTTTTTTTTTTTATGAAATTCACATGAAGTACAAATTTACTACCTATTTAGTATGTGCGGAGAGTACATAAATAATAATTATGGTTTTAAAAAAATATATAATTATATAATAATTGTAAATCTATTGATGTATCTGTTATGTAATACTAAATTAGATATACATATATCATTAGATATGTATGCAAAACCGTACACGCTAACAAAAGAGTAAGCATCTATTAATCTTTAAAACATTAAATAATAACTTTTTATAGTTTCCGAGTTGGTCACACTTAACTTCTCTCTCATTCATTTAACTTCCATTGAAACTACAATCTCCACAACAACTCTATGGCTTGCAACATTATCCATTTCACTTTCAACTACCCAACAATTTTGCTGTAGCACGATGCGTCAGCTTATTGTCCCTTTTTAAATCTTCTAACATACCCTTCGATATCTGATATATATTTTCATCTCAGCCAACTAATATTATACCTCCCATAATACCTTTATTTGACCATACAAACTTTATAATTTAACTTCACTAATTAATCAAACGTATTATTATTTACTTATATAGATATCATTATAACTTTTGTATTTGTCTGTTTCCGTATCATTAATATAGTATCCTAATAAATTATCAAAACTAAATGCATAAAGAGTTTAAATTAAAAATATATATATTTTTTAGTTAGTCACCTATTATGGCTATACCTGTCTAAGTAATAGTTTGATTCGTTAAATGTGGATAATATATTAATTACCAGTTATCACATATTTGATATTATATAAATTATAAGATTTAACAAACTATTTTTAAGATTTTTTTTTTAGGTAGAATAGCTGATAATATAATAATAATAATATTGTTCATTATACATATAAGTTTAGTTTTACTAGTTCCAAGTAGTTTTTATTTCATTATATTCTCTTGAGATAGTTGTTTTATAATAAAATTACAAACTTTAACAATTATTAAAGTAATTAATAGTAAGTTTAATGTGTATATTAGTATTTATTTGTATTGGAAGAAATACTTTGCTTAAATTACATGATTTGTTTTGAAATGATTAGGCCAACACAAATATTTAAAAATCAGTTTTTAGTTTGAATGGGCTTTTATAAAATGTATAGTCTTCTAAAATCTATATTGCATTATTATGTCCATATTCAAACAAAATCTATTCTAAACTAACTTTAGGAAGAAAATGTGCAATTATTGTAACTATAGTATGGGTACTTTATATACCAAATTATGCAGATAATAATCATAATATATTATAATAATTTATATAAATTATATATTTTACATTAATTTTCTTATCATATTTTACTCAAAAATAATGAATTGTATTTATAAAGTCCTTTGGTTGTTTAAATAAAAATTCCAAAGACAATTAAAAAAAAAACAAACAATATACCTATATATACCGATATATTATTTTTTGTAAAATTTAAATTCGTTACAAATGCATATTGTTGAAAAAATGCTATTAGTTATTTATCCATAATTTTTTTTTCATAGAAAGAAATTTAATTATACGGTTACCTTTTATATTCTAATTTTTTATTTTTTTTCTGATTTTATGATGTACAATTTTACTGATCAAATTCGAATCTCATGTGCACTTTCATACAAAGTTAGATATAAACACTTGTATATTACTGTATAATACTTTTTTTTAATTTAAAACTAAATGTTTGAATACTGAAGAAGACCATTAAGTGTGGTTATTTATAGTTATAATCTTCTTTGGGAAAGGTGAAACCATAGATCTATAAACTAATTTCTCGTCTAAGTTTTAATATTAATTTAGGATGCCAAAATCATAATATTTGGTGTTTTAAATTTAAAAATGAAATAACGTAAACATGTAAACGTTATTTTTACTATTCGTAAATAGAAATTAAAAATAATAATAACTGTATTCATATTTGTGGTATTTTGATAACAATTAATCTTAATGTTAATGCATGTGTACAATATTAAGAATTTTTTTAATTTATTTAATACATTTATTGCAAATTCATATTAGCAAAAAATAAAATAACTTTACCGTGGTCCATAGTAATATTTTTTTATAAAGTAATTGTTATTTAGAGTTCGAGCACTTTGAAAATAAAACCTTATTTAATTTCTCGAAACCGTGTACCTTCTTTATTTAAATATTGTATATAATTCGATAAGATCCCTAGCTATGTGTATCTAATATTGTTATTTTTAAATTGTCTACATACTATTTATATTGACTTTATAATACTAGTTATTAATTCTTAAATAATATAGATTTTATAGCAGTAAAACTTTTTTGTAAATTATAAATCTTGAATTATTTTTCATAAATGATTGCAATACAGTAACAGTGAAATAACATGGTTGTCAAGTCAATACTCAATCAATAGAATATATTTTTAAATTATTTTGATTTCGACTTGTATTAACTTGGATGTTTTAATTAAATATACATATTGTCTACATACAAATACAATATAGAAATCAGGAAAGCTCACACGTTGTGGTTGTTCAATATTGTACTTTTTATAATAATTGTTATTAATAAAAAAATGTGTTTGTTTTACAAAAATGTGGCTAATCTAATGGTAGTCAGTTGTGGATTAAATTGGTTTCCACGTCGTTAAAAAAAAATTAAAATGCAACATACTTTAGATATCCTTGTGCAATATAATAAATCTTTTTTTTTTCCACTTGAATCTTAGAATTGTATTTACACTGAAATATTTCTTATTTATCTACTGAATACCTTTAAAAGAAATATATAATATTTTTATTTTTGAAATTAAAACAATAAATATTTTAACTTTGATTATGATGCTACTTGGAAATATTTAATTTTTAATTTTATAAATTGTATTCGGAATAACTTTACTATAATACTTTTAGTATGAAATATATTTATATAGATTAATTTACCATTAAATATTTAGGCACTACGACTCACTATATAATATAACATACTTATTTTTATCAACATGCATAATTAATAATAGTAGGTCGTCGTCGTTTTCTCTATTATAAGTGCTAAACTTATAAGGTGCAAATAAAAAATTCTCATATAGGACAGTCGAAACTGAAAAAACCCATAATGTTATTGGTTTTAAGACATAATACATATTTTATAACATGACGGAGCACCATAAATTTATCAAAAACATGTCAATAAGTAATAATATTCTTTGTGCATGACAATAACTTTGAACCGGAATCAAGCACAAGTTAGAAAATTTTTGTGTGTTAAGAAAATAGTATACTATTATAACTTTTAACATTTATAATAAAAATAAAAACAATAATAAATATAAAGTAGGTATTCTATTACTTTTTTTTTACACACTTTATAAAATTGTCATTATTTATCAACTTTTTAAATGCTTAAAATATAATACACGACCTTGTGCGTTGGTCGTTTCGTGATTTTAAGTTGGTTTTCAAGAAAACAAATGTATGGTATAAAAATCATGTGCGTGCTTGGGAATTAAATAAGCTCAAAGAATTTATTGCCCATATGTAGTTATAATTCGTTTGGAATGTAATGAAAACTCTTCTCTGTTTTGTATATTATGTTTTTCGCGAACACCTGTTCATCGTTTTTCATCTACAAACATTATCTCTCGCATCTCGTTTTCTCTTAGTCTATCTAATACACTTGTGCACGCCCCATGTTTGGTCACACATGATTTTTCACCACCTTACCATGCGCTGCTCCATCGGTGAGCTCCACGTCCAACGAGCTCAAATTCATTCAGGTAGTACTTATTTTTTCAATTTCATTTTTATTTCACATTCCGTAAATCTGTGTAGGTCTTTTAAGTATATTATTATTATTGTATTTTTGTACCGTCATTTCAAACAAGTAAAAATACAAAACGGTCTAAAAATTTGATAAAATAAATATATACTGTATAGTGCATTGTGTATACATTATACATATGCCTAGTGCCTACACCATTCGTGCATATTATTATACGTCACATAACACACACCAGTTAAATGTTGAATTGTCTTTTATAAAAGAATACAATACATAATATTTAGTAATGTAACACATGCGTGTTTTATGCCACACCGAATCGAAATATTATTACATATTTACGTGTGTACATATACAATTTACATGCAATGTGTTTTCATTAAATACAACAATATTGTCCATACAAATTTTATATTTTTATGAAAATAAGATATGTAAAATTAATATTACTAACAAGAAAAAATACTCTGATAATTTTAGATAAAATATAAATATTTATTTTATGTGTTATATGATTTTCGATGGTTAAAACTATTGGATGTATTACCTATACGTATAGGTAATTTTAATTTAAAAAATATAAATTATCAGTACTGTTCAAATTTTGCGAATGATCCGGGTCTAAAATCATCACCTGATAAATAACAATAATATTTTGGGCTGCTAAAGAAAAATAAAACTTTTATTTTAAAATATAGGTTGAATACAATTATTGAAATACAGTAGTACCTATATAATTATACAATAGGTATATACATAAAAAAAAAATAAAAATAAAAAATATATAGTAAAAATTATTACTAATTTGACATTTATTTAAAACATTATAAACGTTTAAATGAGTAATCGCAGGGTTTATGTCCACTAAATAATAGAGGATGCTCCATTGAATACAAAATAGTACAACTATATTGTTCGTATTCATTGTTGGTAAATTAATCACAACCAATTAACAATAATTATAAAATTGTAAATTATGTACATAAAATATTATTCAATATACAATAAATACTATGTATGTAATATTCCTATTAGTCTATAATAATATATGACTATTAGGAACTAAAGTTCTATACTTTCATTCAATAAACTTTGTGGTTTTCTATATAAGTCTATTATCCATATTAACTATAATTTAAAACACAAACAATCTCAGGTTAAGATATAGTGTTATTAATTAAAGAACAACTCACGTCGGCACTTGAGTAACAACTAAATTGCTCTCCCGAGAATATAAAGTCTATGTACAGTTTAAGCCATATCTAGTGGCAGCAGAAGTGCGCGATACGTGATCGCGTTTCAATCAGACAATAAAGTTTAAAGAAACATTATTCATTACAACAACAAAAGATAAATTCAGAATACAAGAGTGTGTTGCATAGGATAGAATTTACTTTTGAACGCACAGCTGTTTAAACAATAAACAATCTACTATATAACGTTAAAGCAATATTGTTATATTTCTGAATCAATTTTACTTAACGGTCTATATAAGTATAATAAATTTTAAATATTACAGTTGTTATGAATTCAATTTATGTGAAACATTATGTAAGTATAATAATAAAATTGCCTACATTAAAACACAGTGATTTGGTTTTCCACAGATAAAATATATATATATTTTTTTTTTTACTTGGGGTTTTACTTTAAAAGATTGATTTGTTGAATTGCTCTACTCCGTATAAGAAATATCAGACTTTTTAAATACGCTTAACAGTTAAAAGAAAATTGACTGTTTAAATTTCATAAAAAAAAACTAAATATTTTAATAAAATTAAAGTTAATTCAATAGACAAAAACATTTTATTATCGATATTATAATTAAATATTAATCAAAAATATAATAACTATGAAAAAATATATAGTAATAAATTAGTTTTGATGACTAAAATATCATGTATAATATACACATATATAGTTATTAATTTACTTTTATTTCAATAAAAGTTGAAATTTAAATATTAATATATATATATATATATATATATATAATTTGTATTAAAATAAAAAATGGTATATTATAATATTATTTAATTTTGTTTAAAAATAAATTTAAATACTTTAATAATATATGAACATAGATTAAATTTACTATTATATTTAATCTATGGTATGAATAAGTTAGAAGTGGCAAATAGAGATAATATTTTAAAATGATAAAATAACTTTCAAATATTGACTTTACTTTATCAAAAATCTAAATAATCTATCAAACCTTTTATAAAATGCCAAGAAAAAACACACATTAAGTATCATTGTGTGTCATAATATTTATAAGTTAGTTTTGTATAGTTTAATTTTTAGATAATGGATCAATTCAAAAAAGTTATTAAGCGATATTAAGGCACCAAACTATCGATACATTTATTTTATTGATCGTCAATGGACATTTCTTTATCACATCGTTATTTTAAATTTAGAATTATAAATTCATTAGTTTTGTTAAAACTTAAAAAAAAATATGAAAATACTGTTCAATGATAGTATAAAATATAAAACAATAATATGATAATAACGAATAGTGTTTTTTTTTTTCAAATTAAAGGACAAAGTTTAAATTGACATTTTCTACTGACCTATATTTTTCACATTTTAAATATGATTCTTTTTAATTTTTTAAAAAAAGTTTCTGAACACCAATGTATTATATATTACATTTTGTTTTAATATTTAAAAACATAATATCACTTAATAAATTAAATATTACATGATTAGTTTAACTAGCAAACTAGCTAACATGAACATATTTCTTATATAATTTTAAATTATGAAACCGAATTGTAAGGACTGTTATATCGCTATCTATGTTATATTTTGTTGATATAAAGATTCAAGTCACATAGTTTGTTGGATTGTCCACAGGTTCTCGAAAACAAAATTCTAAGCATTTTATTTATAATATAATATTATTATGTATACAAATTGTGGCTATTATTTAATTTTATTAGTCATTGAATCCTGTTCCACTTTTCAACATTGTTGATAGTTATATAAATTTAAATATTGAACGAGACATTTTTTTTCTCTTTTTCAAAGAAATGTTCAAATTAAAATTTGAATAGGATCAATACATGAACATTGATATTACACACCACAGTTGGTTCCCTGGAGATTTGCTAATTGCAATTTTTGGTATAATGGAATCTAGATAGCCTCAATGCTTTCAATTGGCGAACCATTCTCGGCACCATCTGTGATAACTCCGCTTTTAAGAATATATTTTATGTTGTAATTTCGATAGAAGCGTGTTAGTTATCCTTCAAAAACAAACAATATAAATCGAAAAATACCAAACTTTTTAGATACATGTACTTCAAATATTGGTCTTATTTTTATAAATTATATTAACATTATACTACTAAATATTTTGATGACAATCATAAATATTTCATAAAAAACAAATATTTTATTAAAAAGCTTTAATAAAATCTGTATTTTATAATAACCAAAACGAGATAAATCTATCCGTAGCACGTTTGAAGAAAATCGTTTTATGATATACGTAAATAGGTTTTATGTATACAATATACTCCATACCCAGTCGTTAATGTTGATATACCTACTTATGTTGTTATATTTTCTTGGTACGAAAATTCAAGTTAAACAGTAACTCACGGTAAAGGTGTAGTTTTGTGTTTACAATAATAATAATATGTAGTTATGTATAAAGACTATAGCTGTTATTTGAACCTCTTGGTCATTCTACCCCCCTAATGGGGAGAGGTAACGTTGCTGATGGTTATATATTATATATATTATGTATAATATATATTTAAATATTAAACGAAAACAAATATTCCATTTTAAATTCAAATCTTGTAGAGCACCGATAAAATATGAAATTTATAAGAACGTAAGTCTAATGACAATAACGGTACAAATGTATCAGTACCATAGGACTTTTATGTAAGGCGTTTTTTATAATATGCATGGGATACCTTTTATGCACGCAATGCGAAATATACGATGTAACGTATCACATACCCAAGTCGTAAATGTTTATATACATCGTTATTAAAAATACATACTATATACCTACGTGTACCGCGGACAGTGCGATACGCGCTTAACGTCTATTATTTGCTCACTTCATTTCATCTATATTAGAATTATAGGTATATACATATCACGGCACAACAATATAGCCGGACAATCCACAAACCCGATAAATCCATTATTCCGGATTGCCATGAGAGGGTCAGCGGCCGACAATGTGTATAACATAATAATATACGAGAGGCTGAATGCGGCTGTAAAAAGAGGACGTCCGCCCAATTTGATAACGTAATTCTTTATAAACTTTATACACTGCTAACCGTTAAATCTGAGTAACGAATATAAGCAGCCGGCGATATTATTGGCTATATCTCGGTCGCTTGGGGCCGATTTCTTTTAGCATAACCGAAGAAACCGTCCAAGGATAAACATTAATTGACACTCGCTAGTATGAGTTATTGATAAATGATTTTTTTTTTAATTTCCTGGGAAAAAAATATTTTTATTCCTATAGAATTGTTGCAAGAACGTTTTACAGGTCAATTTTAATTTTAGGAAAATAAATACTTCTTTGTGCATACGTAACTATAGTAGATTTTGACAAATAAAATCAGACATGTACAGATTTAGGTACCTAGTTGAAGAAATTGCGATTTATTTTACGGTTATTTTAATTCAGCTGGTTTAAGTTATAGAATTAAAGTTAAGAATTTCTTAATAATACTATCAATTATTGTACATACTTTTCTCACGTAATTGCCAATTTGTGTTTTAAATTCAGTATTTTTAGCCTTTTAGCCTTTAGGTTATAATAATAGGGATTTAGGCTTAAAATTATACTTAAGTATTTTCCGATTTCATTATTTTTTCATTAGTTATTATAATTAATCTTCTTTTTTAGATAAACTTAAAAGCTGTTATATTTTTTTTTTTTCATAAAAAAATTATTTTTTACACCTTTTTTTTCTACCAAATTGACTAGGTATTATAAATATTTTTATTTTTTATAATTTAAATTCCAAATTATAATTGCTTCATTCCAATTTTTATTATTATTATTATTAAACGTAGGTACTTTGTAATAAAATTTTTCTATTATTTATGATCAGTTATTAGTTTTACTTTTTTTTTTTTTATTAATTTACATTTTATTGATATTTTCGATAGGTTATATTATCAAGATGTTTGCAATTTTAATTTGTATGTAATTGTAATTATTTAGTATTTCAAATAATATACGTCATGCATTACCATCATTTTTATCTTAGAATTACTAATGATAATAGTTATATTATAATAATGGTTTAAACAATGTTTTACTGGTAGTTATATCAATTTTGTATTATTACAATACCGTTCCAAAATAATAATTATTTTTTAGTTCATTAATGAAATGGCGTTTTGTCTTTCATAAAACCTTTGTGTTAGTCTTCATTATTTCTTAGAAAATAATTAACAGACAATAGACAAAAAAAAAAAAAATAACTACTGAAATGTATGTAAACGTAAAAAATCCCTCCTTTTGATATTACACTCTTCAGTTGATAAAAGCAAATGAGCGTGTTTATTAACACCAAAATGATGAAAAATTGAGAACTAATAAATTCAAACAATTCTTTGTAGGTATATTTGTGTACTTTTTTTTTAAAAATATAAGTAATAATATTGTTCTAAAAATTACAATTTAGTAATTGTGAGTTAAATTTATTCAAAATCTGTATCATTATTTTAAATTTTATTTTTAGCACTAACTTGATTTTATTTTCATGTGGAATTATTACTGAATTAATTTAATTTGATCTAAATAATTATGCTGAACAACTTTCCCTGTGGAAGGGTTTAGAATAGATTTCTATTTGAAGAAACTTAATCTCAATTAAATTATAAATGGATAACAAAGTAAAAACATTTTTACAAATATTACTTTGATGGTATCATTCTGTTTCATCTAAAAGCCGTTTAGGAATGTACCTAACCAAGATGAATTTAATTTTTAATAGTCGTCTACATCAGATATTACAATATTATATAAGACATTTCTACATAACAAGGTATAAAAAAATGTAGAATATATAGATGCATTAATCAAAATATCAAAAATATGTTTCATAGTACCTATCAATATAGATTGTATAGTTTTAGATTGTAGCGAATGTAAAATAAAGATAACATTATATGATCACTATTAATTAGTTGTCTAAATCTTTCCGAAATGAAATTATTTGTAATGAAGTAGATAATTTTTATTTTGTACCAATATAAATTCGGCTAATCTGAATGGCAATAATGAGAAAAATATTCAAGAAATCTTCGCCAGTGACATAAGTGCGTATGCATATAAATTCAGAAGAATATTTTTTTTTTATTTGCGGTTCTTGGGTATTATAAAATTAAGTGCCAATTTTGTCAGAAAATATAATATAGTTATTCATATATCTACTACGTGCGAGATGGTTGAAAAGAACAATAATTGTGTTGGAACAGAATAGAATAATATAATATGCAGAAATATTATTTCGATAGGCAGCCGTACGTCAATAAATTTATCATAACAAAACGCCGTTAAATAAATATCATTTCTTCTTTCAAAAATATTATTCATATTTCCGATCGCGTGACGAGCAAATTACTGGCCGTCAAATCAATAGCTTTCAATAACGCGCGCACGTTGAATATTAGTAGTACCTACCGCCAGGAGGGATATAAATGGAACGGCTGACGATGGTTTCTAGAGGGACCTGGAAGTGGGCGCAAACGTCTGAAAACCATTAGGTGTAAAAACCAAAAGAGCGGACATTTGAAGATTGCGGAAAGTAGAAGGAGAAACCATTATGACTATCCGTCCTCCACCGAGCCGGCCGATAATGTTTCCCGGTGACGTTAAGTAAGGCGGAAATGCCACCAAGTGTTCATTAAACCGCAATAGGTAAACAGTATACGGCGATGATATAGTTTTATATAGAATACCTTGGTAAAAATTATTGAATAAATTAACAAGTACAAACGTGAATATTATTAAGAATACTATCGTGACGTGTCGTTAACGATTCGATGGCATTTTAAATTTATATATTATGTATAATATATGTATAACTAAAAATGTAAAATGTCAATTTTTACTCCATTCCAACACCAATAAAAATTAATCCATAAATACAATTGCTTAATACAATTTTACAAACATCAATATAAATAGTTGTATTAAAATAAAAAAAAATCACTATTATCATAAGAATATATGACATTAACTGATTCTATGAAATTAGAATAATAAATATTATAGTCAAGTTTCACTAATTTCACATAGGTATTTAATGTTATTAGGTTTTCACTGTTCTTTTAAGTTATTTGAAGTGTGACCGAGGAAAGTTGATGTTACAGTTTTATTCGCTATCGGTATATGACATAAATCAGAAAATTACTTGGTACTCGAATAATATATATATTATTTTTCTTGAGTCAAGGTGCCCGTCAAATATTCTGACGGTGGTATAAATTAAATAAAACTCGACGTGTATGCCATAAACACGTTAAAAGCCACAAGCATGGCATATTCTCTAGTTATGAATGAAGTCTTCGGAAATTTAATTTATGTCTAATACATAAGTACACAGTCTAAGAGTTTGATTTTTTTCAACATTTATGACATAGGAAATTATGATTTATTTTTGTACCAAATTATAACATAGCATTACATCACATTATATTATGTTTGAATTGAGACGTACTCGTAAAATATTAAAACTTACCCCTTGATCGATGGAGCACAGGTATATTTTGACACCGAGCAGGCAGATTCAACTGAAAGTATAAATATATAACGTTAGATCAATATATAGTATTTATATGTAATTGATAAATAGATACAAAGCTTTTGACCAATATTGTAAAGTATTTTGTTTTTGTATTTTATTATAGAAAATGTATACATTACAATATATATATATTTAATTTAATTGAAAATATCAATACCAAATTAAGGGTGGTAATCAATTGAGAGAAAACAATATCTTTTATGTATAAGTTTAAACCAGGTTTAAATATATATTTTCATACCACAAGTTGTGTCATTGAAATCAACTTTTATAATTTTTTATTCAACAAGTATAAAACTAGAATGGTTTTTCAGTTTTAAAATATTGAATTTACTCAATATAATTTGTGTATGTCTCAAGCAGCACTATGCTTACCCTATATATACTTCAAATATAGCTAAAGAGAAAATCATTCTAAGCAAAATAAAATAAAATGTTTAGAATATTGTATATATTACTTATAACTGCAGCATAGTTAATAATAAGATAGTTGAATTCGGGATGAATAATAATTTGAGAGTAAGTATTTTATCACGATGTAAGCGAGAGCAGATCATAAATTTGGAACGGACTTTTTAACACACAAATATTATGAATTGAGTGTAATTGAGTTTTCCTAAATATTATCTAAGATAATGCAAATATTGTTAAGAAGTATATTTTATAAGAAACTGACCAAAATTACAGTGCAATTGGTAACAGTATTAAAATAATAATTGGAGATGAAAATGTTAAGATAAAGAAAGACAACGTCTTCTATTTTAACAATAAAAACTCATACAACCTATTCAGTATTCAGTAAAGATGAATCGAGTCCTATATAATTTTTCGTCCTTTCAAAAATGTATTGACATAATTTTAATAAGATTGTTGAATAAGAAGTTTTATACTGTAATAAGATATTCCTTTTTAGGATTAAACATAAATGGACTTGAAAATCATTGATTTTAATGGACGATAAAAAAAAAATGTACAAATTGATTATTAAAAAAAGGTTTAAATATAGCAGGCATGTGTAGCTATATAGAGAGACCTATTGTGGTATAAGTCATTTTTTTTTTACTATTAAATGATTAACATTCAAATATTAAAGAAAACGATAACAAATCATTAAAGAAGCACTAAAATGTTATAACAAATGATTCTTTTTATTATTTCTAATGACTTGGGTAGGAAAAATAACTTGATATTTATTTAACTACAAATATAACATTTACCTACATAAACTAGTTAATATAAATATAGTCGATTCTATTAAAAAAGAAATATATTTCATATGGAAAATGATGTAATGTTGTAGTATTACAGTATTATTACTGTATATTATAATAATAAAACGATGTATTTTTTTTATTAGCTGACTAAATACTATGTTTCACGTTCATTTAATTGAAATAGCCAAGTAAATATTTTATGAGCCGTCATATTTGCTTAAACTTATTCAGAACAAAATTTGTACAAAAAAAAGTTTTTTAATGCATTTGAGAGATTTAAAAATTGAACTTTCTGTACATAAATAGTTTTGACAAAAAGTTTCTATTATTAATGAGTTATAACTTTTTCAGTTCAAAATGTGATTTTTTTGCTACCTAGTAAACAAGCGTTTTCGTCTAATTTTTGGTGGAGTTTAAAAAACGGTTTATTATCAGATAATTTTATGACGTTTCGTGGGCGTGAATCTCGAAACTCATCGCTTTGACACGTCTGCTCAATGCGTGTATATATCTACGTATATTATGAAGGCTAAAAAAAAAAAATCTGAAATTTCAATTTCCATATCAATAACATTGAATTTCCGATTACCACAACTATGGACTTAAACGAATAATACCTAAGTAATAACGCCTCTAGGTATATTTGTATATTCATAGTGATTGTTCATAATAATACTAGGTATACGATAACATACTATTGCAAATAATCATTATTTTATTTTACATAAACTACTTAAATGAGAAAATCGAGTAGATGGGTATACAAGTATATTGGAGTGGTTAGCGTTTTAAAAAGATATATTTTTAAAAAATGTGTTGTAAAAAAAAGCTTTATTTGAAAAAATTATTGTTACAATTAACATAGGTACTCTGATTTTATTGTTTACGTTTGAGTAGGTATTTATATCTCATTGTACTGCACTATACCGTTACAATTGACAGTGGATTTGTGATGGTTCTATTTTTATCTATACTGTTTTGAAAACAATTGTAGTATTTACCTTTCGTGCTAAAAATTAGTGGAAAATTAAGGAATTGCTTTTGTCAAATTATTCAAGACATTTTCACGAAGAAATATTATAAGTAAGTACTATTCAATGATGGACGATATTAATTTTCTTCTCTGCCCACCTCAATTTCTATAAATATATATTATATGTGTCGATTTAAAATGTAGTTTTTTTGTTTTGAAAATTAACGGAATCTATTGAACACATCAAATTAATTAGTATATAATAATGAGCTTGTTTACAGGATGATATTATATAAAGTATTGTTAAACAAATGTGAAGATTTTTTTCCCTTAAATTTTTTTTTGGTTTATTTACATTTAAATTATTATTAGATACCAAATAGATCAATTAAAAATTTGATATCTGCACAAACAATGGACACTTAATATCTAGATTAGGTTAGGTTATAAATACATTGTTTTCATTATTGTATTATTTTGAATTGATGTCCAATAAACGATGGCGACCCACCACCCGAAGCATTGCTTCACGGCGTTTCCGAGTGGTGGGTGTATTGCCGATTTAAAGAAAAATAAAAGGTTATAAAATACATTTATACATACTACATAATATATATTATATAATAAATAAATAATAATAATAATATTAATAATATTGTTTTAATCTTTGACCTTTCATCAGGTTGACTGTGATATTGATAATATGTTGTTGGTGTATAATGATTATTATTTTTGCTATAATTATTTGTTTAAAAAAATACTAGGTACTCCACCTTCAACAACGACGATGATTCATTATTAAAAAGGCTGATCGACGGATTATTGATGGACGTATTCCAGAGTAACACTTTTGAAAAGTATATAATACATGTACTTATTTATATAATATATATTATAGAAACGATATTATTATATATTTCAAGGGAAAATATTAGACCATTTAGAATAAACAAAAATAAGAACCACAACTTCAATGTAACTTAAGATGATTTAGGTAAAATTTAAATATGAATATTAACTAAGTATATTATGCACTACGAAAAATAGTTTTAAAATTTTTACAGACATTGTACACGAAATAATAATATGCAATAAGACGTATAGTGATAATATATCTCATTTCTTAGTATTTTTGTTTAATATTGTATAATATAATATTATTATACTGTGAATATGAAATTACAAATATCACTTACATAAATGTAAACAATACGCGGATTCTTCGGTGAAGTTCAGTCGGTATGATACATATGTTGATTACGGAGATAGTGCTTACTCCTATAACTAGCATAATATTGTTTTGCCTAGAGCCTTGTGATCATTATAATAACAGTAACAATAATGTTAGTTACATTATATGCGATATGATATTATTTTTTAAAAAGTAATAAAACGTGATGTAAAATAATATATCGTTAATGTTTATGCGATTTTCAAAGAACGCTTTTCTCTGGACATCGTATAAATCATTATTATTTACCATTTTGCATGGTGTAGTGTACCCACTGCATGTATCAGTAGAATTTTACGCAGTGAAAATATCTACATATTTTTGGGTGTAAAAAATACGGTTTAATTAAATTTGTTGTTTTTAATATCTGTACAAATATATATACAACAAAAAATTGCAACGTGACTACAATGTACAATTTATTTACGAGTGTAACAAAACAAATACATTATGCATACATAAATGCACGTTCTACTGACGTGTAAATACTCTGATTATTTTTTTTTTTCAAGAAAAACATAATAATATAGGAACATCGAATATCCAATGATTATCAACAGATAAATTAAATTAGATAAAATATTAGAAACAAAGTATACCTAACATCAAGGTACAAATAAAATAACTTATTTACTTAAAAATATCTCAAAAATAAACAAAACAAGTACTTTGAAAAATCTAATTTTCAATAGAGAAAAAAAAAATTAAATATTCGATGAAAAATTACAAGTAACTATTTTGGTTTACAAGTTTTTGTTTGTTTTCCCCGATTATTAATAAAAAAAAAAAAATTAATTTTGACCTCTCTAAAGTACAAATTAGATACTATTCTTTATTCAAAATCACCTTCAAAATTGAAAAATCGAAATATTTTCTTACTATTGTAAACATAAAAAACGCATTATAACATCAATACATCCACCACTTCGATCAGAATCTAAAACGTCATGATATTTTTTAGACTAAAAACTAAATATTGTAAAGTATGGTATATGGTAAGAATTTTCGGAATAATCTCGCAAGGTAAAAAATAAATGTTAATTATTTTAAATTGTGTTAAAAATATTTTTTGTATTTTATTTCTGTTAAAATTACGAATATGCTACAACTAGTGATCTCCATTCTTCACACACTTCGTTTTCGTATAAAATACATCTGTTTAATTTGATAATAATAACATTTTACGTAATACCACGCGTGTTGAAAAAATAATGTTTTTTGTTTTCTGATTTGGCGCATAGATGGTTTTCTAGCATATCAACTCCAGGTAACTGTCCCACCCAATGTTGTTGTTGTTGTTTTTTTTTTTTTTTTTTATGGCCATTTACCAGAAACTTTTTTTAAAATTATTTTATGTTTTTATTTATATTGAACGACCCAAATTTGATTTTCTTTTCATTAAATCAACAATTCATATAGTTTTAATAATGTGAATGACAATAAAGACGTTTTTTACTATTATCAACTATTCACTTCAATACTAATTTTTAATAACAACTAATAATTGATTACACTGATAAAAAAAAATCTTTATTTGTGTACCTATTTTATGATTATTTAAAAAATTAATAACTCGATTTTTCATTAACTTATAGAATCAAAAAAAGGTTTAAAACTTTCTCCATCGTTTATTTTTTCATTAAAAGTATTCAAGATATTCGAATGACAACTACATGTGTAACAAATATTTCTTTTATCACATTTATATATGATATATAAAATTATAAAATATATCTTCAGCTTGTATGATATGGCTAGACGAAAACGAAAATGCCAATATGCATTTTTTGATATGCAGTTTTTTGTAGCCTGTATAGCAAATACTGCATACCAAGAAAAGGTCCCTACTCAACTTTATCCTTTGGAGTTTTAAAAGTCCTGCGGGCTAGAATATTCTTCCAAAAATAACCTTTTTTTTTTCATAATTTTTATATGGAAATTCTAAAAATATAAATTTTAAAACACAAAAATTTATTAATAAACTAGAATAAATATTTCATCTCAAGATTATTATTATTCACACGAAAGTTTGGTCTTTCGTTTCTGCATGAATAAGTAAAATTACCTTATACACCATATGACCTGTTAGACAGCCGCATAATAAAATACCCATTACACGTAACCGTAAAACGAAGCTTGGATAATAATGCTTATAATACTTAGGTACTTGAGATCTGAATTTGTATTATGATTTTACATTTATTATTTCTCTTAATGAAACATAATTTTACTATTATTATAATTTACACGTTATACATTTTTAGTGTTATTTTTATTTTTTTTTTTTTGTAAACCTATATCTAATTATAACCATGTAAATAATATATAAAACACACAATATTTGTAATACCTGTAATACCTAATACTATAAATTATTAAACAATATATTTTGATAAAATCATGGATACCATATGGATTTTCTAAAATTTAGTAGTTAACTGTATATTTTCTTAAATATATTATAGGTATGTTTAGGATTATTCGAATCAATTTACTATCACAGGTCGTCTTTAAATTATGATAAAATTATATAATAAAGTTTTAGTAATAAAAATATGTAGTGGCATATTTATCTAGGATTATGTAATAAATAGCATAATAAAATCTACATTGTATATTTGTTGTGTTTAGTTTTGTCCACAACTATTCGGAATTAATTACAAATATGAATTTTAAGTTTAAATTAATTACCTAGGTAGTCTATTAAGCAATAATATAATTGCATAATATATTATACTTAAGCAATACATTGAACAAAAAAAAAAAAAAAAGAATAATAATGATAATAATTAAAAGAAATTACATCGTATAATCAATTTACATATTTTATGATTTAACTATATTATAATTTACTGTAATTATGTTTATAATTTATAATATGCTTTATATTTGAATCAAAAATGAAGAAAATGCCAAAATGGTCTATATTCTTAATAGATAAATTGTCGCTTGCCAGTTGGTTGTATCAGAATCACTGGATAAAATATTCCCAAAGGTATATTACTGATAGAGATAACATATAGTTGGTACTGCGATATCTACGATGACCCAACTGGGAATTTCAAACTCGAAAACCATGTTTTCACATGAACAATCTCGCAAGCAGAAAAAATACTCTATCAATCATAATGTCAAGAACCATATTTCAATGGTATTTTACAGGTCCTTATCATTACCACAATCCATCTAAATGACTGAATCATAATTATAAATGAAAATTCCGACTTCCGTATAAAGTTATAGCATAAAACAATTTTGCGTTGGAATTGTATTATTTCTCTATAAATTTAATATTTACATACCTAATTTTTATTAACAGTTATGAAATGACAATAAAATATGTATTTAGCGTAAAAAAATGTTTTATAAAATAGTTTAAAACGGGTGTAAAAACTAAAAGTTAAAAATTTTTAATATTTTCTGTGTATCTTTGTATTCAAATAAAACTGAATTTCGTGGTTATAAAATTAAAAAATATATTAATAGTAAATATCTTGCAATTGTTTATTAATTATTTCTATTGTACATTCGTACGTCATACGATACATAATATATTATTATTATACTGCACCTACTTAAAATAAATAAAATGTTAAACGTATAAGAATTGTATATACATATAATATAATTGCCTCTGACTTGGTAATTTTTTTTCATTATAATGTATAATAATTTTATTTATTTAATTTAAGTTTCATACAATGAAATACTGGGCCCCACTGAGAAAACTTGTGTCTTTTATTTTAAAAATAATATATTTTTATAAATTATATACACCAAAGTCTATTGACACGTTCCATGAAAACCAATCGATATTTAATAATATATGGATTTTAACTTAAGCCGTATAGAATTTATACTTTGATATAAATACATGATATACATTCACTTGACCTCATTATATTTTCATCTAAACTACATCATATTACCGTACCATTTTTATTTTTGAATTCATATATAATATAATAATTGTACTTAAAATACTGCAATTACTATACTAAATAATATTTATATATTAGTTCATTTTTCTGTGTATGATTGTTTCATTTAAAATAATATTTAGGGTGATTTTTGTATCAAACAACACTCATTATTTCAAAAAGTATAGATATTTTTTCAAATTTTAGATACATGTTTTTCTACAACTGTATACAATTTTAATTTGTTTCGCTCTTATATTTAATAGTAAAATAACTATCAACTTTTGATTTACAAATGGCAAATTAATAGTTACTACTCCTATTTATTTTTTAAATACATACACTGTATTGTTTTGATAATAGGCAGTAGGTACTGCAATTATTGTGATAAACCAGTAACCATAGACAACAGATTATAACTTATAAAATAATTTTGTATAATCGGCATAGAATAGAGATTAATTCATAATTGGGATCGTAAGCGATAATGGACAGTAGCAGTCCAATTAGTAATAGCCTATAATAGGTAGGTACCTATTAAGTAATAATAAAACCTTGGATTGAATGATATCGAATTTACTACATAATAGATTAGATATAACTTCTGGTCTTTATAACTGATAAGTTTTATTATGACCTGCAGTGCCGCAATCAGTAGTCACCTTTTGTGGGGCGAACTACGCGAGTCCGTGGAAAGTGGGCGTTATAAAATTCATTTAGGGGCTTTTATGTATACTTTTGTGAATTGATTGGAATAGTATAATATCTTTTTCCTCGGGGTATAAAAATTCTTATAACTGTAAATCTACTGACGAGTTATGGCACATTTACACTCACAAAACTACCCAACTTTGAGGGCTATATTTCATCAACGGATGGACGAAAAATGAAAATTTAAACGTGATAATTCATAAAAAAAATAGCGTTTTTAATTTATGAAATTTTAAGTATAGGTTGTCACTTGAAAATCAAAAGTTGATAGTGATTTACCTAATAAATATAAGGGTGAAAGTAATAAAGAGTTCTACAATTCTAGAACAGTGTAAATCTGAAATTTTGAAAAAAAAATTGAAAAAAGTCAATACTTTTTGAAATAATGAGTGTTGTTTGATGAAAAAATCACTCTGTATAATAATATACTTATTTATTACTATTAATATACTATTGTAATTTATTAGTAGTTTTTAGTCAAGTTTTTATATTGAGAAATATAATTTAGTTATTGATCAAGAAATATTTTCATGTTTATAGGTAGCTCAAAGTTATTGCTTATCTTGTAATTATACAATAGGTCTAGGAATAGTTCCAATATCAAGAATTAAACACAACGCCCCATTACAATTAAAATTAGAGATTTCACATAAATAATGTACTAGTAGGTAGTTAAGTTAGAATATACATATTTTGTAACAACTAGGTAAAGTTTGCTATTACAAAATTGAATAATATTTATAAATTCGTGAAAGAGGAGAACGAATTTACTATTATTATAATGTTTATTTTATGACCTCTAAGATAACTTGGAAATAAATTGTTTTACAAAATGTTTGAAATAAATTTTCAAAGGGATATCTAAAGTTACGTGAATGGATTTTGGTGAGTCATTTATATAAATTAAATGTGTATCATTTAAGCGCAGCCCATACGCGCACTTAAACAATGCATATTCAAATTAATAATTATTATTATAGGTAGAATGTTGTTATTAACAATTACCAATACAATCTAGGCATATGATTACAAATCGTAATACTGTATAGGTACGTTATAAATATTATACAACAATCCCATACATTGTGTTTAATATATTTACATTTTTAATAGGAGTAAAAACGTCTGATTTATTGAATAAATTAAAAGTTGAATTTTCGTTTAAAGTATTGAATAGACTATTTTAGTATTTTTCAGGACACCTTACATTTTATAGTTTTAACATGCTGCTCATGTACTAATACTATGTTTCTACCTAAATGAAAATTTAATGTTAATCTAATTATTCTATTTAGTTGTAATTAAAATCAACTGAAGCCATTCCGTAATGTGTATACCGTACGTGATACATCCATACGCGTATACACTCAAATTCTTAATTTATCAACTTATAAGTTATAATTAAATAAATATACAGCTTATCATAGAATAACTAATAAAATGATGCAAAGTTAAAGTTTACTTTTGATAACTATACAACTATAGCATAGTTTATGTGCAAATTCATTGAATAAAAAATTGTATTGCATCTATCGAGTAAATTGTTGAAATATTTTAGTAATTTAGTACCCCAATAAAAACTTTATGTATACTTTAATTTAGTGTATATATATTTTTTATTATTATAGAAAAATACGATATTGAAAAGCATACAAGTTTAAAAAAATGCAGAAACAATTAGAAAATAAACTTAATAGCGGTAGCCTATAGTTAATATCTCTTTGATAATTTAATATTGTATATTGATATTTATATTAATTCAATAATAATATACACGACTATTATGTAGGAAACTATTTTATTTTTGTGTTTTATTATTATTATTATTATTGATGAATTATTAATTCTTTACATAATGATGATATTTTGAATACAGAACGGCAAAAACCGGTCATTTTTTCGAAGATTTACGAATTCAGTTCAAAGATGTTACTAAAAATACTCAAATGAACAGCATAACAGTATTCCACACAATTTGGTTGTTGACAAAAATTACTCATTCTGTATTTATACACAATTTTAATGCTTGAAAATACTGTAGACTAAATTTTTAATAACTTAAAATATTTAAATTTTTTTAAGTTTTTTTTTACTACTTAATGAATGTCTTGTTATGGTACTAACTATATTTTTTTCAAATAAGAACTATATTTTTTTGTTGAGTAAATGTTGTGTTTTTATATTTTTGTACCGACGCTATGCATATTAATTTATATTTTAGATTTGGATGGAAAACTAGATAGGTACATCTCCATGTCTGTCATGTATATACTTACAACCTGACTTAAATTGAATTTATTCTTGAATTTCCGGGTTTACCAATCTCTTGTGTTTTAAATTTCAAACTCTACCTCGTCACATAGTGTGAATAAATTAATTTTAAAAACAGTGACTTTGATACACGTTTTTCGACGATCAACCAGGTAAAAAAGAGCAATAATTTAATGGATTTTTTTTAGGAAATATATAAAAGTTTATTACTACGACTAAGATTGAAGTATTTATTAGATATCCAATAAATGTATATTGTATTCCTTATGAGTTAACATTGTTGTCTCAACATTCTATATATAAGTACCTATATTATATGTTACATACTGCTGACATAAAAATCTAGATTTTTAAAAACAAATTAATGAGTTTTTTTGCAAAAAAGGACTGGTTATGCAAGGACTTAGATTATAATTTTTTGAATGAAAACATTTAAAACCTATGAAATAATATTGTAATTTAAAGTTTTTGTATGCTTGGTAAGGTTCATAATAATTTTTTTTAAGAAATATGAAATAAAAAAAAATTAATAATAATATTAATAGAGCGTACAAAATAATTCAAACAAATTGAGTAAAATAAAAACTTACCCAGGTACAGTTACATAATTTTAATTTTTCATAAAATAACATTTTATATTCTTTGTTATTTGTATATAATATAGTGAACCAACACCTGTAGTTAATTCTCATTTATTGTATTTTTTTATTTTTTTATTATTATTATTGCTTAATTTAAGTTCTGTATTACATTTTTTGAATCATATTTTCCGCTTAAACTTATTACACTGCAATATTATAATGTTAATATTATAATTCTAAATTATAACATAATATAGGAAAGGACAGCCAGCGTAAAACATTTAAGGCGCTGATGTTGCCACACGGTTCTTTTTAAATATTCGCTGACATTATAATAAACGTATCTTGATAAAATCAGAAAAATATAAAATATATGTACTAATATAATACAATCCCTTTTATATATTTCGTCGATAAAATATTCAGAGCCAACGCTACCTACTCAATAAAAAAATAAAAAATAAATAAATACTTTCCTTTACAAATTCAAATGTGGTATTTTTTTTTAAACCACACTAACCCGTTAACCGTTAAATTTGTTATCGTAGGCACCGATATAATATACTTACTATACTTAAGTATATACTGTATCGCTTTTGATATTATCAACGTAGAAATTAAAATAGAATTCATTGAGTAATATAACTAAAATTTCACTTAATACAATTTTATAAGACCTATTGCTACATGTGGACATTTTTATTTATGTTAAACTCTTTTACATTGAATGATCAAATGTGAGTAATACGAGAAGTCGTAAGTTAAAGGAAAAAAATAAAAATATAAAATTTAAGTTAAAATGCTGTTCCGTTGAAATATATTGCTCCTGTATTATAGTAACTCACGACGTTGAATAATCAAGATGAAAAAAATACATCGAAAAAAAAACATTTTCGTTTATAAAATTAAATTGCAGGAGACGTCCAGGCGTTATGGCATTATAATATTACAAGGATCCTGAGTTATCATTAGTTTCAACTAGAAGGTAATAAGCACTAAAGTCTCTAGTGCTATTCACGAATTTATAATGTAATATATTATTTAAATATATCTTCCAGAAATTCAGCTGAAATGCGATTGACACTGTGCAGTACAATCACAATAGTTTATAGATTTAGAACTTATAGTATAGACTTAGAGATTATCATGTGCAACGATCAAATTAGCTTTTAAGTTTAACGAAAATTTATTTACTTAATGAGTAGGTATACTTAAAAATTGTTGCATGAATAAGTAAACAAATCTCTACATAATATTATGTTTTCAGATTTTATCTTTAACTTTCTTCAATATCACTATTGAATTTTGACTTAATAATATCATATAGGTGCTCAGAATAATTTTCAGACATTTTAATGTTTTCATTGTCAGAGTAACTTGTCGCTTATTATTAAATCCAACCGTCTAGAATCCTCAGTGTCTGTTTAACTATAGATGATTTTAATTTTCTTGTTAGTTTTCAAACGAAATAAAATGTAAACTTCAAGTTCAACTGTTTGTTTAGTTAATTACTTATTTTTTTGAACAAATTTTATCAAGGTTCGGTCAATCAATTAATCATTAACATTGAATTCCTATACTGGTATAAAGACTTTTCTTGTAAACATGATCAATTTGTGTTCAACATAACCAATAATTGCATATTATTAATTTTAATATTAATATGAAATAATTTATTTTAAAATTAAAAAATTAAAATGTTGTTTATCTCAATACATTGATTCTTCTAACATAATATCTAAAAATGGTCAGTAAATATTAGGTAAAAAATAAAAGTTACTGAAATGTTAATTTTGGACGAGTACGAATAAAATGTTACGTAATAGACTCATTAGGAACAATAGGACTATTTCTTATAGAATTGTGCATAGGTACAGTGAATAAAAAAAAGAAGAAGAAATTATGATACAAATAAATCACAAATTCGCAAATGGAGGGATTGTAGAGATTTAGATATGCTTCAACCCTTTTACCTACCTATAAGTATATACCTGTAAGTAATCGCGCGCACATCGCTACATCGTACCTTTGTCGCTTATAAATAAAGGTCTGTTCGTTACATATTATATAAAGCCTGGAGAATCAAAACTGACTAGTACACAAACGCGCGCACGTATAATACTTCAGTTCTCCGATAAACAATGAACCAATGAAATACAACAATGGCCCACATGTTACTGCCGATCTTTCATAACGACCGATACAGAAAAGTACTTAACGTTACCGGTGACAACAAATAATTATTGACATTTTGCCTGAAAAACAGTAAAATGACACGCGTTACCATTCAACCGGGTGTCATAGTGAATACAACGAGGACATATTACACAGAGAGAGAGATGCAATCTTCTCTCTATGTTCTCAAAAAGTGTGTCTTTTTAGTGTTTTTCGTTATTCGTTTTAAAGGCGACGATATATATATTTTTTTTTCATTGTCACGTCCATATTACTTGCTTAAATCGTAAAATGGATTATGTTTTTCTTAACAAAATCATAAATTATCACGATTTACAGTTCAAAATATGATTTTGATACCAGAACGAAATATCGGTAACATTCGTCGTGTGTACTCGATACTCATGTATAAATGATAAATCATATTATTAGTCAACTTTTAATATATTATATACAATTGTTTAACGTCAGAAACCTGTTATTTTAGTTTTTTTATTTCTTGAGCAACTATGCCTGAGATTATATTATCCTATTTCATTCGTTTTAAAATCATCTGAAATGTAAGCATTCGAAACCCTTTGTATGAGAGATACATTTTAAATGTAAATTGTATTTCCATGCATTTGAAATATTAATATGATATATATATATATATATATATTATATAAGATTTATATTATAGAACGACATTCAGCATGTCTCGCTGCAAACGCCTGTAAAGTTAACAATTTTTTGTCTTTTTTGAACATGTCAAATGATAATGTGAATGAATATAGGTACGACTAGTATTTTTTTTTTTAGAAAATCGTAAGAAACACGCTCACATTTTGCTTTCAAAAAGTTCACTAACGTTATATATGGTTTCTCAAAAACAACCACAAACCCCTAAGGTAGATTGTAGATTATTACATGACTTGCGTCCTCTTCTATAATAATATATGCATTATAATATATTATACGTAATTTTATAGTAAGGTAAATTATTTTGAACTATTATTTCTACGATTTAAAGCATAGATAGGTACTTATATTTATGAATAATAATATTCATAATCGTATTACCTTCGAACTAATAAAAATACAACAGAGCTTAAATAACACCCGAATTCTATCGCGATTTTTTAAATAATTACAATTTAGTCATTGGTAGATTTATAATTAATTACAATACTTTAGACATTTTATATCTAAAGTAGGATCCGTTGAAGTTTACAAAATTATTTTTGCAATGTCAATTATTTTCCATTTTTAATATATTACTTATATAATATTTTTATTATATTATGCGTATATTTGGAATATATGTTTAACTTAAGTCGAATACTTAATATAAACAATATTTAATTCACAAATATAATAAATTATAAAAAGTAAAGAACTCTATTTAATCTATACAATGTATAGTTTTTTTTATTTTAGATTCTGAGCGGAGCGATAAATGTATTGATTTTACAATGTTGTGTTTTTTTTTTTTTGTGTGTGTGTTTGTGTACACGAGAACGTGTCAATATAATGCTTCAATTTCAAACTTTGGGGGTGGTTTCCGATAGCAAAATGAATATAGGTATCATTGGATTCAAATTTAACACTCCTATAATATATAATAATGATCCATACGGCACCTAATGTACAGCAGAGCGGTACCCGCTTACCTATTTTTTTATTTCAATGATATAGTATTGTAGTGTATTATATTTTTACCATTTCTAGATATAATAATATTATATTATATTATATTACTAAAAACATAAAAACATATCCATAATATATATCGTATATAACATAGTATATTGTTAATATATAATACAATAAAATACAGTTGTATTTTGTAATGTTCAGACAAATTAGTTAAACTTTTTTACAAATTAATTTTAGTAAATTTATTCAGTACTTTTGAAATTAAATATTCCAAACAACTATAATAAACGTATAAAATGCGTTTTAAAAATTTTTAAAGTTTTTTTTTAATATAATACATTTTTGACGTGTTTATATAGGTACATAGGTAGATGGACATTATACAATCTTTTTTTTTTTTTGAATAAACTAAATGAACTACATTAATGCTTTTAAATTATATATTTTATTTTGAATAAATAGGTATTAATAACTAGCATTTAATCAACTAATCTGTACATATACATTTTAGAAATGTAATTGCATTTTTATACTTTTAATATTTTAGAAACATGAATATAGTAAGTATAAAAAAAAAAAATAATGCAATCATTTCATTAGATCTACATGTGCTAAAAGGTTTAAATATTTAACATATAAAAGCTCTTAGTCATAAACCATTTCGTTGAACATCCTTCATTATTCTATGATACTTAATACCAACATAGGTAGGTATCAAGTACCTGTATTATAAAAGTAGGTATTAAATGTCAAACGACTTAACCAGTTCAATAAGAAATCATCAAGTTATTCCGTTGTTCACTTATTAAATAAATAACCATAAATAATAATAATGAGTAATGTTAAAAATTGTCATGAGAATTACTTAAAATTTAATAATATATTCTTACTCACAAGAAATCGATGAAATGTTTTCCTGATTTCCTAACCTAAACATAATATTACCTTGCTACTGAAATTAATTATATCCTAATGTAATTTTCACCAAGGATAATTGTTTCTAAAATATAATATTATTACTCTAGTAAAATTAGTCTAGAATTTTCAATTCTCACACCACTGGTAAGGTTTTAGTTAGGAAACCCCTACGTACTATAATTCTAAATTAATTTTACTCTCGAACAATGGAAAAATATGGTTTCATAACAAATTCAATAAGTCCAGATGGTAAAAATGGCCAATTACACCAATTCCTAAGACAACTAATTTTCACGAAATGTTGATGTATGTTTAACAATATATATTAAATCCCTATGCCGGTCACGCATAACCCACGTTTCACGCAAAGAACATTTAAGACATTCGAATTTTGTCATCAGAATGTAATGACATTTTTATATTGAAAACTAACAATCATTTTACGTAAAATGTATTTATTAATTTTTTTATTTACATATTTATTAATATTATTCATCGACAAAAATTCAGTTGTTATCAATTACCATCATTAAATTATTTACATTATTGAAGGTCATTTAAAATTATTTGGAAGAGATTAGTTTGATTTATAAAAGTAATAAATGTATTAATTGCTTTTCTTGAATGTACAAGGATTTATCGTAGAAGCTTATAGTAGTTTTATTTTGTGTTTTAATTTTAAATATTGTTAGTAAATTATGTGTTTAATATGACTGATGAGTAGGATCATAAGTTGGACAAATAGGTAGATCTTATATAGTTCTGAAATATTCGTGTGAGAAGCAAGTATGCTATATTGTATAGCTGAATATAAATTTGTCTTTCCTGGATATTATTATTGGTTTGATCTATTATGGTAGAATAGACTGCTTGCTTATGGTTTTTTTTTTTTTTTTATAATTACTTAGCTATAAGTTTCGACAATTTAAAATTAACTATAAATTATTATAAAATTATTGAATTAAGGTAACATTAATAATTTATTTTAGTGTGATATTTATTATTTAATAAATTGCATTTTCCATATTATGACAATACATTTTATGAAAATAGATTAAAATTTCATATAAAAAGCTTTTGAATATAATACCAATTTAAGTTAACTTAATCTTAAATATAGAAATTAACATTATTTCTGAAAACTTTGCTGCTAATCGAATTTTCATCTCACCACGAGGCAAGGTACAAAATTAAATATGTGGAAGAAATTGTTGTTGTTATTTTTGATAAAAAAAATGTTATTGTTAAAAATAATATTTTATATTTTATATTTTATGGTTTAATTTTCAAGTAGAATTTTATAAAATATATAACTTGATTTTATAGTATTCAGTTATACAACTCTCGTTTGACGAAGCTCTGCATAAAACGACGTGGAATAAATCATCAAAAAATAAAACATAAAGAAACAGCTATTGGAAAACAATCTGTGGTGATTACTTCACAAAAAGAAACTGAAAATGGAAATTGAATCCATATTCGTCATTCTTGTGAGATTTTTTTTTACCTCTGTTTTCAAAATATAATTAGGTCATAAAAAAAATAAATAAAAATCACGTTAACACAGTAGTTGTTTTGTTTAAATTAAAATAATATACACAATGAACTAGTATTGTATAATAATATAATAAATATTAGTATGGAATTAATTTTTCATATCAAATTTTATAATTAAATCTAAAAAAAAAAACCCTATTTTTAACATAATATTACATTTGATATTTTTAAGTTAATATAAAGTTTAAGTAAGAACATTTTATGCTAGATCTTGCATTAATTTTGTTCACATTCATATGTTGTTTCCAAAATAGGAACGTGAATACGATTTATCTAAGTGAGTTCATGAATTCGTTTTTACTAAACACTAGCTAGCTACACTATACTAACCTTAAAAATGTATTGATAAGTTATATAATAATAAATTTAATTTTACGAAATTTGGTGAATTTCAAAAAAAAAAAGATAACGTAAATCTTGTATCCGTATATACTTCTTATACTTTCTAGTGATTTATACTTATTTTAAATAATTCATTTATACTTTTAAAAGGTTATATTACTGTATTTAATAACAATATATGTTGAGATAATTTGTTTTCAGCAACATAAATTGAAAATGTTTCTAAGAACTCAGATGTCGCAGTCAGCAGAGAACCGCCGTCGAAAACTGTTCAGCAGAATTAAAAGTTGGTTGACCTGGATAGCGAATAACCTATTAGTATCATTAATAGGTAGTCGACAAGAGAGCATGTGTCTATACATGGTGTTCAGTGTTACTATGGTTTATTATATTGGTATAGCGGAGTATGAAAGTTTGTGATTTGTTGAGGTTTTCTGAAAATTTGTTATTTGACTATCAATAGAAAATTCTAAACACATTTTAATGACATAGGTATGATTTTTTTTTTATATTGTACAATCTACAATACACTCACACATGTATATATATATATACATAATAACACATATATATATATGTTAAAAATAAGAAGAGAAACAGCATTATAATAGACGCCATTGACGATGCAATCTTTAAAACAAACAAGCAAAATCAACATTAAAATTAACTCTGCAAGTTTTTATTAAAATTTCGAGTAGAGGTCACATATATAAATTATTCCTATCATACTTAGGATTTGAACACCATCATAATGATGAACATTTAAAAACGAAACAAGAAGAACGAACAATTAAATAAACATGTATTGCATTTTATTCAATACAGTACTAGTTCAGTTCTAACTAATAAGAGTTGTATTATTCTAGGTAAATAAGAATAAAATACAACTTGGCATTCCTTTGTAACACATAATATTTTATGAGAGTGTTTCCAATATTAATATTGTTTTTCTTCAATTACTATCCGATATGATTTTATAAAATTATTTATACATACATGTGAGCTACAAAGAAAATCATTAAAAAAAATATTTTATGTTTAGTTTTATGTCTAAAATCTCATGACGATCATATTATTTTTGGAAAACTCTGAATAATATTACGTATTATGTTATTTTATAAAGGCTACGAATTTTTTTGATGAAAAATAAACATAAATTATGATTAAACTATTAACACCGACAATCTGTTGACTATCATATTATAAATATATAATATATTAATGGAAACGAGAAATATAAATTATGATTTATCCATAATATTATATATTTAAATTCAAAAGAATTTCCTTAAAACACATTTAAATATTTATCATGATATTATATATTTATAAGTCTACATTTCTATACGAGGCATACAAGTTGACATTTTACTGAATTAATCTGAAAAATAATATGAAAAAAATCTCTTTAAAAAAAATTGTATTTATAATAATAATAATAATAAAATGCTTATAAACATTAATAAATAGGTATATATTACTGATATTAAAAAAAAGGAATATACAATATGCATAAAGTAGTTCTATATATTTATTAAGTTGTGGGTTGCTTATAGTCGGTATTTAGTTATTTTTCCTAACACTATTAGCATCATTTTTTTTTTATTTTAATTAACATTTAACAATGAGTGATGCAGTATTTTTGTGTTTAAATTTTGGTAAAGAAGACTGCCTAAATTGCTGACATTACATTACAATTGAATGATATTTAATTATTATGTTTTTGTTTGCTAGTTCAATATAAGTATAATGTAAAGAATAAGGGTTCATAAAAAAAATAAATAAATAAAAAAAAGATTAAACACGTGTTCATTTGATTTTAAATATTAAAATTTGAAATAAATACTTGTATATTTTTTTACCGCTTGTAGATTATGTTATGCCGCTTATAGTATAATAATCCCCGTAATATGGTTCATCAATATATTTCTATCAAATCTATTCAAGGTATTTATTTTTGTAAGACAACTCATACAATATCAATATTCAGAGCCTCTGAAATCAGTATTTTGATTATAATATTATTTGTGGATACGTATGTTATGATAAATCGTTTAATGAGAATGTATGAGATTTTGATGATTTAAATGAATTGATAATTTAATTTCGTTAATTTAAACTGGAACTGAAATTGTGTATAAGTTAGGTTGTATTCAATAGAAATATAAAATAACTAAATTTCACCCTCGTTTTATTCATTATGGCTGACCTTTTTGATTAACTTAAAACGATTTACTTATAATATAAATGTCTCAGAGAAAAACAGTAATCTGATGAATTAAATGAATAATTAAAATTGTAATCGTTTTAATACCAATTATTTGTATTTAACATACAATATATATACCTATTATATTCAACTTATACATATAATATCACGTAAGTAAAACAATAACATAATTAATATAAATTTACTTTAATTTGTATACCCTTGTACCTAAAATATTCAATACTATTCATTTATTTGTTAATAAAGATAGAACTATGAAAATCAAATAAAAAAAAAACCAAGGTACAACTCTCAAGAGAGGATTATGGCGATCCGCCCAACGCTCAACTAAAATTATAATTATATTTCATCAATTTTAAATCACTAACTTTAAAATTGACCACTATATCCAGTCATTTTAGTTGATAAATGATATAGTATGGTCTATAAGTGAATATGTATTTCCAAAATATCTACACAGCACCTGATACTCGTGAATAATATTATACTCGTATATCTGTATACAATTTATGGTACTAACATATTGCTCACCGCTATTATGATAATATTAACAGTTAGCCCCTTATACCATTAACATATAGTTTATAGCATAATATTATACTATTTACATTTTTGAGTTTCAGCAAAATTCGATTTCCAAATCACATTAGTTACGAAAATATGCCTATTATATGGCATAGTATTATACATCGCCTAACCAGGAACTTTATATTTTTATTGAAACTTTGAATAATAATTTATTAAATGATACAAATTGTAATCTACTGTAGACGTGTAGCTAGGATATTTACATATAGTTTATACATATATGGTTATATGTAACAAATTGGTAGAATTCTTTTTGAAAAACAAAATTTAATCTTGAGGAGGACAACAGAAAACGACGACAGAATTTTAAGTCTGAGCGTCGACTGGTCACTGATAAATAACGAATTTAAAATCTGTATAAAAAATGTATCAAACAATGATTTTAACAAATGAGTGATATTGATACTTTTATTATTACAATTAATTAAGGTATAATACTATTAGGATTCTATATTATGTCATTATCACAATTTAATACGTCATATTACGAACAAAAAGGAGTTTACATATATTTAATATTTAAATGAAACAATTTTAAGACTGTATTAACTGTAAAGTTGCTAATGAACAAAATATATTTCAGTAAATTTACTTTAAATTAATTAACTAGTTAAACTTTTGTATTTAAACAATTTAAATGTAATAAACTTCTTATACCAATATGTTTTGTGTACTTTATAACATTATATTTTAACGAGCAATTGCATCATACAAGTATACATGATATAAAATTATAGACAAGTATGAAAATGCATTATTATGTAGATTCAATCTTTGAATTATAAATTAATAGTTACAAATATAAAGGTTAGTTTTAGATGAGTATCGGTAACAGTGTACAATCACTTAGTTATTATACAAGTGCGCAGACTTTGATCGCAAGAGGCGGACACCAAATTATAAATGTCTGTACCAAAGATCTATAATAATAAAAATTATTCTTTATATTTTTAACGCTTGAATAAATAAATGTATCAGAGAAGTTAACTTCAGTGAACACATATATTTATTTAAATTGCGAAAATTTTAGTCTTATAATTTTGATGCGATTGACCAGTTTTTTTTTTTTTTTTGACAAATATTAGTGAAATTAGTTTCTGTGTCTCTAATAGAAACAACAACGTGATAATGATAAAGTAATTGGTATTTTTATTTTATCGGTAACTATTCTGTCTGACGATAATAACTGAATAAACACCGGCTTAAGATATAATGTTTACTTAAATCATGATGATAGGTAGGTAACGGTAGTTTATCCTCAATCACTATTTCAATTTAATTTATTTCTCAGATTTAAATAATCAAAAATAATAATTTGATCAATGTAATCACAATAGTATGTACTATGGTATATTATAATATTAGGTACACTAATTTTCATTAATATTATTGTTCGAAAAAAAAAAAATGTAACCATCCCAAATACTACGCACAGTGCATACGCCTATAATAATCATAATGTATTATTGACTTATATTGTACATAAAATGTTAATATTTTGACTATTTTTATTCGAGTATAAAATAAAATATTGAATCTCAAAAAAACCTATATAACATTATATTATTTTCAATAAATGTTGTCAAGTGAGTTGGAAATAAAATATTAAATTAAATTAAAGTCAGTCATAGTATTTAATAAATAAATACATACATATTATTTAATATAATAAAATCCATCCCCACAAACAAATTATTCTTTTTATGCTTTGAGATTAAATTTCCGTAGTATTTTTAAATGGATAATAGTATGTCGATTGAATTATCTTAGCTTATAATGGTATATTTTAGTAGTTTTCAGATTCATTATTTTTAATTTTTATAAATTTTTCAATCAAATATTATATTGGCAATTAATTTTTCAACAATTAAAAAGTTCATTTATATTAATCTTACCTGATATAATAGTATATTATCTATATAAGATTATCCATAATATTATTTTCGTTACCAGCGCACTATTTGCTGTATTGTGTATTGGTTTCACAAAGTTACATTTCTGGATATTTGTTATTTAAATAAAGTTTTCAAAACATTTTAATCAAAATCTAGAAAAAAAGTGTTAAATGGTAGATTACCAAATTCTGAAAAATGAATAGCTTGAACTTAAATGCCATTAAACATGACAATTAATTATCTCCAGTAATTGTGCGTAGTATTAAAAATTCGATTTTGCTCAACACAATAAAATAAGCTTTAAAGCAGTAGTATTATCGTAGTTTCGAAATTTGGCAACATCTTCAAAATGTAAGAACACATTATTATCCTTTTAGTTAATCTAGTAACTTTAAAACACGGCCAATAATGGTTTGTTATAAACTCAAGCCAAAGAACAGTTTCTATATAATCAGCAAATATATGTATATAAAGACTAACGAATCAAGTAAAAATACTGAAAGATATAAAATAAATAACGTTATCGATAATTTCCCAAAGGCACATCTACACCATCAAACGTCACTTGATGCTTTCAATGATGGAAGCTACTATATCTTTATAATATACTCTAGAGACCTTCAAAATACATTATAGGCTATATTAGCCTATGACAATTAAAGTATTCGAACTAAAAAAAATATATACACGAGAGTCACGAAACTATTTCAAGATAATATTATCAAGATTATTATTATATTTTAAGATTCGTGAAAGTATATAACTATGATAAAATATACCAATACTGAGTGTTGGAAACTTGTTTTGATTTACTCACTTCAGTGATATACATAAGGAATATATTGTGATATAGAATTTAATATTAATTTATTAACACCATTGAAAAATAATAAATTCTGATAGTACTTTTACGTGGAAATAACTTATTATTTATTAAATACTAATACTATAATATATTATTATGTTTAACCATTTTAAATTTTTAAGAAGAACAAATAATTCTAGTGATTAAAAGTTTTATCAAACGAAATGTACAAAGACCCTGATTAAAAAATGAATTAATCGTACATAGGTAAGACAAAATAGGTTAATAAATACAGTTAAGTGTACAATTAGAAATACAAGTAAGCTTATAAAAAGTAGAAATTATCATTAATTATTCCCATCACTATCAACTTTATAATTAATGAAAGAATATAGAAAAGGAAGTGTATAATAGTTTGGATTTATTTTGTACTGTCTTAAAAATATATTTTTTAGAACAAAAAATAACATAATTATTTTAAAACTTGTTTATTAAAAAATGGTAAATTGTATGACCTAAATAAATGTTAATTAAAGAGAATTGAATTACAAAGTATAATTAGGCAATTATTATTATGATTATTGATTAAGTGCATACTCAAAGACAGAATGATAAATGAATTGTTAAAATAAATGCTACTTTTTGGATACACAACACATATTTTTAATGAGCATAAAAATTAATTATTGAAAAACGATATTGATGAAGTAGTATAGTAGGTATTATGTTAAATGTGTATGAATTCGACTTGAAAACTGTGCAAAAAAAAAAAAAAATATATAAAATATAAATAATTTAGAAAAATCAAAAAGTTAAATTATATTTTAGTAACAATAAACATTATAATATAGTAGTAAAGCTAGTAATGTAGAATAATTAAAACTGAAAATAGATCGATTCGAAGATACGATACGACCTTTTTATTTATCGAACAAAACTATTCATGTTACGACCATAAACATATACATAAACATTATACTAGATTAATGGTCAGCCTTTCTGTATTATAAAACATAGTTATATAACTAAAATGTCAACTATTTAATTTTCATTATTCACGAAATGAAGCTAAATATAGCTGTATCCAACAAAAGAGGTTGACACATACTTAAACTTATGAGTAAATAACAACTGCAGTACATTTATCATATCAGTAATGTTGCTATACCTTGTTTTATGAGAGAGAGACAGAGAGAGTTGATTAAAATTGTTTGACAAAACTATTTATTCGAAGTACTCTCCCTCAAAACTCCACATAGATTTTATTTTAACATAAAAACATATATATATATATATATATATATTTATATTTTTGTATTCATCTATATTATTTCAATATTCTTATGATTATTATACTATTTTTATAGTATACTGTTGTACCTAGTATTGTTCCGTATATAGCAAAATAGTAATTATTTTATTATAAAAAAATAGTAATATAAATTAATTAATAAACTATTTAAAAATATTAATATCATTGTAATTTATACGTTACGATAATTCCATGAATAATATTCGTTAGTTAAAAAAAAAAAAAAAAACCCGTAATATATTTTTATTACGTAAACAGTAAAGCTTTTATAACGTCATAATAAATATATTATAGTTTTTTATCATGATAAATATTACGTATACTGCAGATTTGTTATTTTATTACATTTGACACTTTGATTATGCACCCTGTAGATTTTTATTATTATACTACGTTAAAGAAATTATATTTTTCTTCATTTTTATTTATTTATTATTATTATTATTATTATTTTTTTTTTTTTGATATAGTGTTTTTCGTTCCATATTAATAGCGTGGATACTGGATATGAATCCGCCTGATGAACATTAAAAAAATTCCTGAATTCCAGTCGAACGTGCGTTTTGTTCCAGCAATAGAACGGAACGTGACCATAACTACAAGTGACGTCTTTGAATCGTTCTTATAAAAAATATTACTTACTTCCGAGCCATCATTGATACACCCAAGCCAATTACTTCGAAGTAGTAAAAAACCAATTGGTACCACATTTTGCACACATATTATTTGGGATCCCGGAGGGGTCGTAAGAGTATTGAAATAGAAACCACTAGTAACAGCTATATTATAAATATAAGACGAAATTGTATGGCTTTTTGAATCAAACAATTCTTTACTGGTTTCAACAATTCACAAAAGGTTAGTAATAATAAATACGTACTAGTTATTTTAAGTGGCTTAACCGTTATTAACTATACAAAAATCATAACCACATATTTATTTATTTATGCTTGCATAATACATAATCAAAATAAATATTTTTTAGTTAATTACTATCCACCACAAGTGAATTGCACATCTCGGTTTTATTTATCCCCGGTTAATACAGCTTCAATTATAATAATACTTATTTGTAATATGGTGCATTGATTATGCAATTATAAAACGAAAATCAATCAATAACAATATTATTATTATTGTTTTATTAAAGTAAAACATGAGTATTTTAAATTGTAATGAAATGTTATTACCACATATATAAAGTTTATTAGTGAATATATTTTAAAATATAATTTTTTTTTCATTTAGTATACCTATTGTTTAAAATGTTCATAAAAACAAAATTTACATACTTACTAATATATTATATCACATGTGTTATAGTATGATATAATAGCATCGTATGATGCATACTATGCAAATTGTGCAAATATAGATACGGTGAAGTAAAATGCATTACTTTTCATATTGTATTGTTTTGCATTACTCATTTTTTTTTTTTTTTTTAGATACTGAACAAAACTCAAAACTATAACATAATGCATTAGTTAATACATTTGTTTTTATTTATTTCAAAGTTTCAAAAGTCCCTATATCGATTGAAAATTGAATGTAATTATTGGTTAAATTAGCTGATGTTTCATTTTTTTTTTTAACACAAAGACAAATCATCAAAAACTAAAGTGACATTTTTCAGAAATCTGGACAAGCGTCATTGTCACTAAACTCTGCGTAAAATCTTTTCTTTTTTTTTTTTGTATCAAAACTCATCATAACTTTTAAATGTATTATAAAAATACATTTTTCTCTGCGATGGATGATTAAAGTGAGACGCGTACTTGACACCAAGTCTACTGATGAGATTTTTATTTTGTACATGTTATATAATATATTTTAATCCGTACCTAGATATACGATAATTCATAAAATCAATGAAGCATCACGTTCCATTTTTCATTTTAATCAATAAAAAAACAATATTTATTATATTTGTTTCATACTGCACTTATTCAATGATATAATATATAAGTGTAGTTTTCCCGAACTAAACGATAAGTGAGCCAGATACGTGTAAAATGTAAATTGATGATAATTTATGTTTGAATCATTTAAATGATTGAATTAAGACATAAATTTATAATATAATATTTTTGCAAATAAATAAATGTTCTATACTGGCATTAACAGTAAAATTAGTATTTTACAGAAAAACAAAGTCATAAGTTGAACAAACTACATCAGATGCTTGACATTTTGAAATATCTATTGTATAGTCGATACAATTGAAAGTTCTCGCTCATCTGATCACGCATACTAAAGGAGTAACTAAAGGAGTATTATTTCGTCCTGTCTTAATAATACAATTTGTATGTCAAATGTATATATTATTTTAATGCACATGTGATTGGAATACATATCTATAGATACTTGATAATCATGGGAAAGTATACTATATTAATATATTATTTTTAAGTGAAGACATCATTTAATTTTACATCATATTATATAAATTACGAGTGTATAATAACGTGATAATATAATTCAAAAGCGCAGGCAATGTAAAATAATTCCATAAGTAAATGTACTCATTAGTTTCATCTAAATCAAATTAAATTCCTGATAAATTATTAATGTGTAAATGTATCAATCAGTATTATATGTAGATTACTGTATTTACTATGTTATTTATACTTAATAAGTATTTATTAGTTAATTCTGTAATGTTCAGATTATACCACAAGGACTTGGCCATTCATACTAAATTAATATAATCAAATATCAAATCCTGCGGTGATTTATTCTGTTCGTAAGATATAAAAAATAATATAAGCTATACGTAATAACATAATTGTTTAGCATATACATTTTAATCTTCTTTAACCAGAATATAACAAAATATTTTATTTAAAATTATAAATTATTGACCTCAAGTAAAAAAAAAAAAAACTAGTTGATAATGTCTAGATTATAGATA